>JAQQPU010007298.1:5401-36925 GCA_029168905.1 Artemia sp. Kazakhstan ARC1039
AAAAAAAAATAAATAAATACTATACGTAAACAATGGGTGAATTTCATAACTTACTGGCCTCTCTCCGCGGACTGGAGGGGGGTCATTTTACACCTAAAGACGAAATTATTTGATCTTGCAACTATACTGAACCAAATGGTCATCTCAAAATTTTGATCAGATAATTTTTGGGAAAAATTTGGGATGGGAGGGGGCCCAGTTGCCCTCCAACCTATTTGGTCACTTAAAAAGGACATTATAACTTTTAGTTTCCGTTCGAGTGCACCAACTCCCGATTTTCTAGGACCATTATTTCAATACAATCACCCCTGAAAAAAAACACACTTCCGTGATCTGTCTTCTGACAAAAATAGCAGAATTCCACATTTTTGCAGACAGGAGCTTAAAAATTCTGCAATGGAGTTCTCTGGTTCACTGAATCTAACGGTGGGATTTTAATTAAGATTTCTTTAATTTTAGGGGCGTTTCCCCCCTATTTCAAAAATAGACAAATTTTCTCAGGCTCGTAACCTTTGATGGGTAACACTAAACTTGATGAATCTTATATATTTGGAAAAAGCATAATAAGCTTATTCTTTTGGTGTATTTATTGATATTGAAATTCCATTTTTTATAGTTTCGGTTAGCCTTCTATTGAGCCGAGTCCCTCCTCACTTACACTTCGTTACCACGAACTTTTTGACTGGAATAATATAAGAAATTTCATATCTTTATCATTGGGTGCAAAATTGGGCTTGAGGACCATTCAACACAACCGACTTTTCAGTAGATTAATTTTAAAAAAACTTTTTCCACAAAATAAGTTTTTCAAAGAAAAGTAAAGAACTCCATTAAACAAAAAAAGAGCAAAAATAAAATCAAATAATCTACCAAGCGTGAAACTAACACAAATCAGCATCGATAAATAAATTAAACCCAAAACGAACAGAAATTACAATAAATAACCGATTCAAACTCAAAACGAGCAGAAATTAACATAAGTTGGGCACAAAACCCCTATGCCTTCCCAAATCCAGAACAAAATTTGCACTTTATTAAAAAAAATATAAATGTTTTAACTTTTATAACTTTAATAAATCAAATAATATTAACATTTTGATTACTAAATATCAGTATATGTATATTAAACTGACTACACACATTCATTTGTATTTTTTCAGTAAAGTGCAAATTAAGTGCCGTGGTCTAAACAAAAACAACAACAAAAAATAATACATTATACCCACATCGATCTTTACTATAAAAATGTCAAGTCTTCCAATCACTTTCAACTATTAAAAAGGGCTCTAGGCCTTTCGATTTCCAATCGAATGAGCCCTTTTGGAAACGAAAACACTCTATTAAACACCTTATATGCTCCCAGGGCATAAATTACGACCCTTACCCTAAGATCTGTTATGGTGGTTGTCATCCTCTAAGACCGAATTTCCAGAACTTTCAACTACGTTAAGTAAAATGAATATCTCCAAGTTTTGATTGGATGTGTTTGGGGAAATGGTGGGCGTGAGAGGGACGGTAGTCGCTCTCCAATCACTTTCAACTATTAAAAATGGCCCTAGCCCTTTCAATTTCCAATCAAATGAGTCCTTTTGAAGTTTCTACGACAAAAATTTCAATAAAAATCTTATATGCCCCCAGAGCATAACTTACATTTTGTCATCCTTAAATACATAATTTCCAGAACTTTCAACTACGTTGAACAAAATGGATATCTCTAAACTTTGATTGAATGTTTTTAGGGAAATGGTGGGCGCAAGAGGTGGGTTAATTACTCTCCACTCACTTTCGACTATTAAAAAGGGCAATTTTAATTTCCAATCAAATGAGCCCTTTTCGAAATTTCTATAACAATTTTCTATATAAACTTTATATGCCCCCAGGGCATAGATTACAACCCTTGCCCTTGGGGCTGTGGGATGGGGGGGGGGGTTTGTTTTATTTCCTGAACTAATATAATTTCCTGATAGTTCTAGGTATAATTTCCTGAACTTTCAACTGCGTGGAACAAAATGGCTATCTCAAAACTTATTTTGGATGTGTTTGGGGAAATGGTGGGCGTGAAAGGGGTGTTAGTTGCTTTCCAATCACTTTCTACTATTAAAAAGGGCACTAACCATCTCAATTTCCAATCGAATGAGCCTTTTTTGAAGTTTCTACGACAACGCTTTCTATAAAAATCTTATATGCCCCAAGGTCATAACTTACAATCCTTGTCTTGTCCTGTCCTTGTCCTTGGTCATAACTTACAACACGTTATATAAAAAATTTATATGCCCCCCTGAGCATAATTTACAACCCTTTTCCTGAGGGCTGTGGGGGGAGGGGTGTGTCATTCTCAAAGACGTAATTTCCAGAACTTAAAACTACGTTGAATAAAATGGCTATGTCAAAATTTTGATTAGATGTGCTTGGGGAAAAGGTGGGCATGAGAGGCGGGTTAGTTGCCCTTTAATCACTTTAGACTATCAAAGAGGGTACTAGCCCTTTGAATTTCCAATCGAATGAAACTTTTTCGAAGTTTCTACGACAACGCCTTCTATAAAAAAAAACCTTATATGCCCCCAGGGTATAACTTTTAACCCTTGCCCTAAGGGCGGTGGGGGAATGTCCTCAAAACCATAATTTCTATCTGGAAATCAACTAAGCTGAACAAAATGGCTATCTCAAATTTTTGATTGGATGTATTTCGGGAAATGGTGGGCGTGGAAGGGGCATTAGTCGCCTTCCAATCACTTTTGACTATTGAAAACGGCACAAGCCACTCCTATTTCCAATTGAACGAACCCTTTTCGAAGTTTCTACAACAACTTCTTCGATACGAAGTGCCCTGCTCTAAAGGAAAAAATTAATAAATTATACATTGTGCCAACATCGTTCTTATATGCTCCCGTGGCATAACTTAAAACCCTTGCCCTGAGGGTTGTGGGGGAGTGTCCTCCTCTTTTCTTAGTTCCCATTTCTTATCTCGTTCTCGAGTGTCCCCGTTCTTTACTTAGGCAGCGAGATTGCACTGCCTATTATTTATACAACAACTTTCTATATAAGCCTTATATGCCCCCAGGGCATAACTTTACAACACTGAGGGCTCTGAGAGGGTTATCATCATGAAAGACCTAATTTCCAGAAAGTTCAACTACGTTGAACAAAATTGATATCTCAAAATTTTAATTGGATGTGTTTGGGAAAATGGTGGGCGTGAGAGGGGCGTTAGTCACTATCCAATATCTTTCAACTATTAAAAAAGGCACTAGCCCTTTCAATTTCCGATTGAATGAGCCCTTTTGAAGTTTCTAAAGTTTCTACGACAACGTTTTCAATAACAACTTTATATGCCCCCTGGGCATAACTTACAACCTAATTTCCAAAACTTTCAACTACGTTGAATAAAATGGCTATCTAAAATATTGATTGGATGTGTTTGGAGAAAAGATGGGCGTGACAGGGGGGTTAGTTGCCCTCAAATCACTTTTAACTATTAAAAAGGGCACTAGCCCTTTGAATTTCCAATCGAATGAGGCCTTTTTCCAGTTTCTACGACAAATATTCCAATAAAAACCTTATATGCCCCCAGGGAATGACTTATAACCCTTGCCCTGAAGACTGTGAGGGGAGTGTCCTGCTCAAAGGTATAATTTCCTGAACTTTCAACTGCGTGGAACAAAATGGCTATCTCAAAATATATTTTGGATGTGTTTGGGGAAATGGAGGGCGTGAAAGTGGTGTTAGTTGCTTTCCAATCACTTTCGACTATTAAAAAGGGCACTAGCCATTTCAATTTCCAATCCAATGAACCCTTTTTGATGTTTCTACGACGACACGTTATATAAAAACTTTATATGCACCCCTGGGCATAATTTACAACCCTTTCCCTGAGGGCTGTGGGGGGGGGGGTTGTCATCCTCAAAGACCTAATTTCCAGAACTTAAAACTACGTTGAATAAAATGGCTATCTCAAAATTTTTTATTGGATGTGTTTGCCTTTAATCACTTTGGACTATTAAAGAGGGCACTAGCCCATTGAATTTCCGAACGAATGAACCTTTTTTGAAGTTTCTACGACAACGCCTTCTATAAAAAAAACCTTATATGCCCCCAGGGCATAACTTTTAACCCTTGCCCTAAGGGCTGCGGGAGACTGTCCTCAAAAACATAATTTCTATCTGGAAATCAACTACGCTGAACAAAATGGCTATCTCAAAACTTTGATTGGATGTATTTCGGGAAGTGGTGGGCGTGGAAGGGGTGTAGTCGCCTTTCAATCACTTTTGACTATTAAAAACGGCACAAGCCACTCTAATTTCTAATTGAACGAACCCTTTTCGAAGTTTCTACAACAACTTCTTCGATACGAAGTGCCCTGCTCTAAAGGAAAAACAAAATTATACATTGTGCCAACATCGTTCTTATATGCTCCCGTGGCATAACTTAAAACCCTTGCCCTGAGGGTTGTGGGGGAGTGTCCTCCTCTTTTCTTAGTCCCCATTTCTTGTCTCGTTCTCGAGTGTCCCCGTTCTTTACTTAGGCAGCTAGATCGCGCTGCCTATTATTTATACAACAACTTTCTATATAAACCTTATATGCCCCCAGGGCATAACTTTACAACACCGAGGGCCCTGAGGGGGTCTTCATCCTAAAAAACTAATTTCCAGAACGTTCAACTACGTTGAACAAAATTGATCTCTCAAAATTTTGCTTGGATGTGTTTGGCAAAATGGTGGGCGTGAAAGGGGCGTTAGTCACTATCCAATCACTTTCAACTATTAAAAAAGGCACTAGCCCTTTCAATTTCCGATTGAATGAGCCCTTTTGAAGTTTCTAACGTTTCTACGACAACGTTTTCAATAACAACTTTATATGCCTCCTGGGCATAACTTTACAACCCTTGCCCCGAGGGCTGTGGGGGGAGGGGCTGTTATCCTTAAAGACCTAATTTCCAAAACTTTCAAATATGAATAAAATGGCTATCTAAAAATTTTAATTGGATGTGTTTGGGGAAAAGGTGGGCGTTAGAGGGGGATTAGTTGTCCTCAAATCACTTTCAACTATTAAAAAGGGCACTAGCCCTTTGAATTTCAAATTGAACGATCCCTTTTTCAAGCTTCTACGACAAAGATTTCAATAGAAACCTTATATGCCCCAAGGGAATAACTTATAATCCTTGCCCTGAGGGTTGTGCGGGAGTGTCCTCCTCAAAAATATATTTTCTATGTGGAAATCAATCGCTTTTTTTGAAGTTTCTACGACAACGCCTTCTTTAAAAACCTTATATGCCCCCAGGGCATAACTTAAAACCCTTACCCCGAGGGTTGTGGGGGAGTGTCCTCCTCAAAAACATATTTTCTATGTGGAAATCAACTACGCTGAAAAAAATGGCTATCTCAAAATTGTGATTGGGTGTGATTGGGGAAATGATGGGCATGGGGGTGGGCTATTTGCCCTCCAATCGCTTTCGACTATTAAAAAGGACACTAGCCTTTTGAATTTCCAATCAAATGAGCCTTTTTTGAAGTTTCTACGACAACGCCTTCTATAAAAACCTTATGTGCCCCCAGGGCATAACTTAAAAGCCTTGCCCTGAGGGTTGTGGGGGAGTGTCCTCCTCGAAAGCATATTTTCTATCTAGATTTCAACTACGCTGAACAAAATGGCTATCTCAAAATTTTGATTGGATGTGTTTGGGAGAATGGTGGGCGTCGGGGGGAGGGGGCTAGATGCCCTCCAATCACTTTCGATTGTTATAAAGGGTACTAGTCCTTTGAATTCCCAATCGAATGAGCCTGTTTTGAAGTTTCTACGACAACGCCTTCTATAAAAACCTTATATGCCCCCAGGGCATAACTTAAAACCCTTGCCCTGAGGGTCGTGGGGGAGCGTCCTCCTCAAAAACATATTTTCTATCTAGAAAACAACTACGCTGAACAAAATGGTTCTCTTAAAACTTTTATTGGATGTGTTTTGGCGGAATGATGGGCGTGGGGGGGGGGCTAGTTGCCCTCCAATCACTTTCGACTGTTAAAAAGGGCAATAGAATTCTCAATTTCCAATCGAATGAGCCCCTTTTGAAGTTTCCACGATGACCCCTTCCATATGAAGTGCCCTGCTCTAAAGTAAAAAAAACAATAAATAGTGCATTGTGCCAGCATCGTCTTAATATGCCCTCAGCGCATAACTAAAATCCTTGCCCTAAGGGTTGGGGGGGAGTGTCCTCCTCAAAAATATATTTTCTATCTGGAAATCGACTACGCTGAACAAAATGGCTATCTCAAAATTGAAAGCTTCAACTCTATCCCCAAAGCCATTCGGGAGATTTTGGATATAACATATTTGTGAAATACGGATACATATACCGTCTTTTGATTTACTCAGGTATGCAACTCAATTAAGGGCATACCTTGGCAGGTTCTTTTTTCTAGTATCAGAGCTATTGATATGTTATTTTGTACAATCCTGCGGATTTCACGCTTCATTGTAAAACGACGTTTTTACTGTCATTAGAAAACTGAGACTAAGCTGTATCTATCTGGATTACTAAAATTTACTTTTTCCTTTTCTTAGAATGAAAAACGACTCGAAATGGATTAACGATCATTGATAAAAGCTTATGGAGTACATAAAAGTATAAAAAACCAACAAAGAGAAAAATCTCTAAAAAAAAACAAACAAACGAGACTTTGGCCAGTGGAGAGAAAAGAAAACAACAGAAACAAAACAACGTGGATATTTCACCTGTATACAAACAAGGCGTCTTCAGCACGAAAGACAACAAGAAGAACAAGATAAAAAAAAAAACAAGATAAAACTAAAAACCAATAAAACCACCATCAAAAAAAAAAAAAAAAAAATGTACAATCGGCGCAAACTGATCCACGTAGGGAAAAGATGCTAATATAGAGTTACTTCAGTGAGGACACCAGAGTAACTGAGGAAAAATAAAAAAACTGTAAATTACTTTAATTATTCAGTTGCGAAATAAAAATAATTAAATAAAAACGATAATTGTTTTAAACTTGTTTCCAGCTAAATTACCTTTTCCTAAGTTTCCAGCAATTATTTCAATGAATTTATGCCGCGATGTTTGTATGTTGCAATTTATTTTGGGATTTCGAGTCTTTCAAAGGGAAATTTCAAAACTTTCAAAAATGAAAACTTTTGTTTCTAATGAACCTTAATGTAAAAAAAAATAATCATTTGAGCGGAAAATCTACTAGAAAAGTAACTTCAAGACAGATGTCTTTCAGTGAATGGTCTTTTAATCTTTTTTTTCTAAACTTCTAGCTGAAAATAACACTTCACAGAAAGACCATTTCTAAGACCTAAGAATTGAAAATTTTTAGGATCGACTTAGGATATTCTTGAAAATAAGTCGGAAAAGGCTCGAAGGGGTCGTAGGGAATCCATCACTTAACAGAATAGAAACTATATCAAACAGTTTTCTGGTAACAAACTTTAAGCAATGAGCGATACGGCTCAATAGTAACCGAAACTCTAAAAAGTGGAATTTTGATACCGCTAGACAGATGAAAAGAATTGGCTTAATGTGCTGATTCCAAATATGTAATTTTCATTAAGTATAGTGTTACCCATCAAAGGCTACGAGCCTGGCAGAATTTGCCTGATTTTCATAAAAGGGGGAAACCCCTAAAAATCAAAGAATCTTATTAAAAAATACCATCAGATTCTGCGTATCAGAGAACACTACTGTTAGTACAGGCAAACTAGAGTTTGGCCTAGAACAAATTGCAACAGAAATGATTTTTACGCCCTGTTGTAGAGAATAAAAAGTTGAACAACATACCCAAAGTTGCACATTCTACGTTGACGCAAGACTAGTTTTTTTTTTTCCTCTTCGTGTCAATTTTTTCAGTTTTTTTTTTTTAAATTAACGGTCGGTAAATGTTGGTTTTTCTGTATATGAAGTACCGTCCCGATGTAAAGTGAAGAGCTGAACCCCAAAATGAAAGCAATATTAATATACAATGTACCAGAAAAAATTTCATAATCATCAAAATTTGATTTTACTCAATATGTTACTTTTTCATTATCATTTGCCATGTTGCTTTAAGCACTTATTTTCACCAATTCGTCGATTTTTGGTAAAAAGAAATTGCAACAGAAATTATTTTTACACCATGTTGTAGAGAAAAAAATCTGAACAACATATCCAAAGTTGCACATTCTAAGTCGACGCAAAACTAGTTTTTTTTTTGCGTGTCGTGTCAGTTTTCTCACTTTCCTAACAAAAAAATTAAGTTCCGGTAATTGTTCGTTTTCCTCGAACTGAATTATCATTCCGATGTAAAAAGATGAGATCAGAGAGAAAATGGAGACAAATTTGATGTACGGTATAAAAAAAGGTTTCATAATCATCATAATGAGATTTTTACGCTTCTCGTCGTTGTGACCCCCATTTTTTTTTTATCAGACCATCATTCGCTGGATAATTTGTCAGTTCTGAGATCTAATAATTAGTTAGCCTGAATCTAATCGTCGCTGGCTCCATCACCTGATGGGTCGGCCTAAAAAAAGGTGATTGCAAGATGTTTACTAAAACATTAAAAATATTAGAAAAGGGAAATCATCTATGAAACTAGTTTTCCGCGGCCGGCATTTAAAATCCCTTTTAGAATAAACTATTATCAACTTACTAGTCTTCACAACTGATAAAATTATTGGATCAACTTCATGAACATTTGAAAGACAGAATCAAACTCCGACTACTATTCACAGCTTTTTTTTATTTAGATATCTAAGCTTCGACGTTCTCCTCATCGTTATAGCTTTCAATTCTTGGAGAGTTGGAACATGCTGTCCCTTTGCACGTTTTACACACTTATGTGCAAGCTAAGCTGTTTTTAAAGCAGCTATTATTCGTTGAGCTACATTCCAGTTGACAGGAGCACTTCACGATTTTCAGAAACAGACGAGGGGCTGGGGGGACTTCAGAAGTCAATGGATACAAGAATTCATTTTTATTTTTTAACCCTATTTCTCAGCTTTAAGTTCAGAATCAGGATATCCACTCCATACCTGAACTTGGTAGAAAATCCTGTAACTTTGGAATTTAGCCGCAAGAAAAGTTGGTGGTAACTGTTCTGGGTGTACGAACATGCTAGCAGTAGTCACCTTCTTTTTAAAAACTTCCCTGCGGAGTTCATTCAGATTTTCCCCTTTTAATGAGTCATATATCATGAGCAGAGTGTCTTTTACAGCAGCCCTTACTTCATCTTTCGAAGCTGACTTCAGCATGAAAACTGCAGCTGATGTATAAAAATCGACATCTGCCATTAGTTTCTTCAGAGCAAGGCCTTTTCCCATACTGTGGATCCGTGAAGGATCCGTGAAGTAGAGTCACAGCCTAAGATGACGTGAGCAAATAAAATAATATGGCATGTCTCTTGGCCCAGCTTCTCCTTCAATTTCTGAATATCCCATATTCGGGGAGATTCGCTCAGCTTTGGCTCAGGTGCGAAGCATAGTTTCTTGCTTGATAGGTTACCAAGATAACGTAATAGAACCAAAAGATCAGTATCATCTTCAATGACGGCAGTGTCGTAATACTGGGAAGAATCAACAGCAGTTTGCACAATTGGGACATCTGCCTGATGCCTGGACTACGACGAAGCCCTTTGATCGTAGATAAACAGCCAATGCGCGGATAAGATTTCGGAGTATCGTTCGTTTTTGGCCCATAGAATTCTGTGCAGAAGAGCTCTACCTTCAATGATATATCGAATGACTTTGGGAAGGGGAGTAGATCACTTCTCAAGATTGCAAGCCTGTGCTATAGCCTTGGCAAATTCTGACTTGTTCGGAGACCGGAGGATGCGAGAACTGTTAAAAAGTGATGCCGAGTAGGAACACAGTTCGCGTTGAAAGTACTCAGATTCCGTGAAATTGATCCTCTTTGCTAGCAAAATGAACCTCTAAAAAAGGAGAGTGGGATCCAGTCTTTGGCAATCTCCACCTGGATTCTGCTTTGTAGTAATTTGAACTGCCTGTTCTTTTCGTCGAAACACAGAATAAGCGACCAGCTTTCCAGACATGGAGTCAATGATTTTTAGGCCTAAATCTGTAGCAAAATCAATGTTGGCAGATTCGTAGGCTGTCATAACGTTGGTGATGTTTCTTAGTTATAGATCCGATAATGATCTGGGTGTCTTTACAGTCTCTTAGTTGCCTCGGCTTTTATGTTTCCTTATGTTGTTCACTAGTTCCATTGAAAACCTGTGACATACCCTCCAACAGAAGATTTAATATAGAGCAGACTGATCGAGACAAAACCCATAAATATCTTTGAACCTCTGTCATACCACTTCCATCGGTAAGACCTCCAGACGTTTTGAGGCCATGCATGAGCTCTTGCTCAATAAGAAGATCCGTAGAGAGCCCAGCCCAGAATCTGTCAGAACGTCTGATCACCTTCATCCCATTCTGGAAGGGTTGATAAACGGTAAAGTGAAAGTTGATAAAAATATGCAGTACAACTTTTTAAGCTTGTTAGGTGGCGGATATATTGATGACTTTTTTGTATCTATAGATGGCAAAATATCAATCACGGATATTAACGTGACTTAACAAACGATAAATTGCGGTAGTTTTCAATTGTGACTTTTTAGCCTACGGTTTTATCCGGGAAATCACTTTGACACAGCGTGGGACGAAACTTTCATATAAGTTGTTGCATTCGAAGGTAATGAAAGTGGTGTAGCTGCTATCTGTGCGTTAACTGGTCTTCTAAATGAGCCAACCATAATTTATCATCCCACTTATTTTTTTTATTTTTTTACCAACAATCGACGAATTGGTGGACAATAAGTGCTAAAAAAAACATAGCGAATGAAAATAAAAAAGTACATATTGATGAATATGAAACGGGTTTTCTAGTAGACACTACATCAGGTTAAGATTGATTTTTGAGCTCAACTCATCATTTTATGTCAGAATAGTTGTCTTCTGATTGTATTGTGAAAAAGAGGTCACACCGATGGGAAGGAAAAAATTACATATTGATTATTATGAAACTTTTTCTGGTACATTGTACACCAAATTTGCTTTCATTTTTAGGCTCAGCTCTTAATTTTACATCGGGACGGTACTTCATACACAGAAAAACGAACATTTACCGACAGTTATTATTTTTTTTTTTTTGAAAAACCTGAAAAAATTGACACGAAAAGCAAAAAAAAAAAACTAGTTTTGCGTCAACTTAGAATGTGCAACTTTGGATATATTGTTCGGCTCTTTTTTATCTACAACTCGTAGCTTTGCTTTTGGAGATAACATGATCCTCTACAGCTCCTGGGGGAAGGGTCTTTAATTTATAAACTTTCCCCATTGTTTACGTATAGTATAAATTAACGGGAAGTATGTATACATTTTTGGGTGGTGGAGGTGAATTTTCTGTTAGAGGACATTCCACGGGGAAAATTTCCCATCGGGAGGGAAGTTTCCAGGGGGTGAACTTTTCAGGAGAAACTATGCACTTGGAAAATTTGCCAGAATTCCTACAGGAAATTCTTTTTATGTGTCTTGCTTTCTCTGTGTCGTCTCAATTTTACGCCTAGATAAGAGATGTTAAGAATAATTGTCCGGGTAAATTTTCACCGGGATTAAATTGTTTAGAGAATACTTTCCGGTGGAGGGGAATTTTTCTGTGTGTGTGGAGCCAGATTTCCTGGCGTTATTTAAAAAAGATCAGAAATTCAATTTTAAATAACAAGTTTGTTTTAACTGAAAGTAAAAACCAACATTGAAACTTAAAACGAACAGAACTTATTACATATATAAGGGGAGTGGCTCTCTCCTCAACACCTCGCTCTTTAAGCTAAAGTTTGAATTTTTTCCCAATTCTTTAAGAACGACTCTTGAAACACAAGGGTTATTTAATTAGAACAATAAGAAGCTTATCTAAAAGTGCTAAAAAAAACTTTATCGTGAAGAGCGAGGTGCTGAGGAGGGGGCAACCCTCTCATATATGAATATATAATAATTTTTGATCCTTTTAAGTATTAATGTTGCTCCTTACTTTCAGTTGAAACATCATGTTTGTTTTTTTCAATTCAATACCTTAACGAAGATGAGAGATCTACTTCTCACACTTTACACATTGCTTCAAAAATTACTAATAATTATCTTAAATGTTTTCTATCTCAATTTTCCATGTTTTTTAATGATATGAAATCAAAAAGAAAAGAATAGACGTCTTTTTTGCCGACAATTCCAAATATACCAAATACAAACTACAAACATTATCAATGTTAGTTTCAAAATTTTCATTGAGGCACCAATTTCTTGTACGTTTCAATTAAATAGAGTCAAAAGGAAAATTATTGACAACAAAAGTGTCATTTTAAAATAGTAAAATCGAATGAAAACAATTTTAAACTCTTAATTTTTACTTTAACAAGGTTAAACTCTTTATTTACTATCGTTTGCAGTGTATCTACCACGTCGAGTGAGTTCTTCAGTATGATTGTCCCTTTTTCTGGTGCGACAAGCTTATTTGTCCTTTTTGCTTTTTAGAAGAACATCATCTAATCACAAAATAGGTGTGACCTCCAACTCTTTGGTCACTCGTTGTTTTGACCCAAGGGAACAATTTGCAGAGACGAACTGGCGTGTCAACTGCTTCCTTGATGAAAAAAAACAGGTCATTATAGAAAAAATTGGCAAGCGTTAATGCCAGACAGGGAGCCGTAGGTTAGTTTTGATAGTTGTGAGAGACGTTGGATCTGGGACTGTTTTTAAAGTTTGAGCCATTAAGAAAAGACAAGTTAGAATTATCTTCTAGTTCAAAAGTGACCTTAAGGATGGAGCAAAGGAAATTCAATTTTTCTAAGACTCGAGCTTTCTATTTGCAGAAAACAAAACAACAGTATGTTCTTCTCTCATCAAGGCACGCTTCTTCTATGAAAAACGAGTTATAATCCCCGAGTTATAAGCATTTTACAAGTGCGTTCTAGAGATTGTATAGTCCTTAAGCTGAACTATCTTCGTAGTATCTTATTCTTCAATATTTATCCCGTTAGACTGATTTAGGCCGTTATGGGTAAAGGTCGTATTTTCACAATGCGAAAATAGATACCTTAAAACCTTACTCTCTGCTTTGTAGTATTCCTATCCAGGATGAGAAAAGATTTTCTACCTTGAATCCCTCAAATAGTGGACACGCTTGAAGAAAAATTTAAGGGGACATGACATTAAGGGGAATTGACACCTTAAAATCACTTTGAGAGTCTCAGTGTCACCTGACCATCTCGAAGACAAAGAGCCAATTAGAAAAATTTCCTATGGGACTAGCCACAATTAAGAGCTATTGAAAAAATAGGGTTTGATAATGACATTTGCTTCCAAAGACAATGCAATTTTACATCCTCTGTGTCAACAAGGTTTTCAATCAAAGCGGTTACTACTACAGAGAACTCTCAAAGCTTTCAAATTGGTCAAATAATATTTCTAAAGTTATTTTTAGGTGTTTTCTAGCAGGCATGCTAGAAAATTTTTAGGAACTGCCGTTTCCTGAACTTTAAAGGAAAGTCCTGCTAGTAGATTGTGTCTTCTGAATTTATTCTCAGCCTGTTCCTTGGCACATTTTCAAGGCACTTTTAAGTATTGGTGAACTGTATTAAGGCTAAGTACTTTTGAGGATCAGTTAACTGTATGAATGCCAGGCAGTTTTGAGTATCGGTGAACTATATCAAGTCCAGACACTCTTGAACATTATTGTACTCTCTAGCCTTGAGAGCTAGTAGTACAATGAATTCTTACACAATCGATGTCTTAGACCTTGAGTGTGGATATAAAACACTTGATGGAGACACAGTAATTTGGGTCACTGGCCTACATAAAGACAGGTAGCAAAAGGTTTCTCATTTACATAATTCATACCAGGGAAAGAATATCAAGATAAAGCCAAACCTGTCAGAATATGATCAATCCTTAAAGAACAATCCTTAGAAATCAAGTAGTGATGGATTTATAAATCCAAATGACAATAATATGAATGCATTTTTGTATTTGGATTGAATGAAACCAATAAAGGGTTGAAATTGTAATCGCTTACCAACTAAGGGTAAATCTGAGGTAATTCTGACTCCCATACCACATTATATATTTGTCAGAATATGATTAGCAAATATTCATCCTTCACAAGTCAATTGATTCAAGAATATAAAAGCAATTAGGATCAACCTAATTTCACTTCTTGGCAGTGGTCACTATAATACACAACTACCAAGTAAGGAGTGCAGCTAATATAGAATATTCTTTAGTATTGGAGTATAGATAAAGTAAAATCTAAGAAAGTCGTATACATTTTAAGAAATCGTACGACAACCCTTAGTCATCCAAGACCCAACCTCCAAGGGCTCCATTACCCCTCCCTTAACTTTTTAGCCCCTCCTCATTTTTTTACATAGATTTTCTTTATTTTTTCCCATGTCTTAAAATAACATCAAATATACTTCTAGCAAAAACACCGGTGATATTTTAAAAGCACGAGATGAGAATGACCCCCCTCCAGTCTCCCCCAAGTTTTGTTCCCTCCCCCTCCATTTTCTTTTTTTTGACATAGATATTTTTTCATGTTTTTCCATGTCTTAGAGTAACATCAAACATTCTTCTAGCAAAAAAAACACCTGTGATATTTTAAAAGTACAAGATGAGGATGACACAAATATTTCCATCGTGATTTTTTCTTTTAGAAAAATAATGTTTGTAGTGAAGTTTTTTGGCTTTTTTTAATCAAACTCTTGCAACATATTATGAGTATCCTCTCTTCTATTACCTAAGTCTTGCAAGTTATTAAAAAAATCATGCATGGTGTTATCAAAGTCTGGCCAAGTGTTTCCAAATCTTTTGTGGTAAATCTAAATCTTGTCTGAAATTATCAAACACCTTAGATTACGTTATTAATATCTTACACGATATTACCAAATGGTGATAGGTATTACAAAATCTTGTCTTACATTATCAATGTCTTGCAATATATTTTGAGTATCATCTACGGTTTTACCTCGGTCTTGCAAGCTATTAACAAAATCATGCATGGAATTGTCAAAATCTTGCCAAGTGTTTCCAAATCTTTTTTTCTATGATCAAAATCTTGTCTGAAATTATCAGACACCTTGCATTGCCCTATTAATGTCTTACAAGATCTTACCAAATCTTTCTAGGTATTACAAAATCTTGTCTTGTATTATGAAAGTCTTGCAAGATATTAAGAGTATTCTCTCTAGTATTACTTTTGTCTGGCAAGCTATTAACAAAATGATGCATGGTATTATCAAAATATTGTCATGCGTTTCCAAATCTTGTGTAATATAATCAAAATCTTGTCTGAAATTATCAAATACCTTACATCGCAGCATTAATTGTCTTACATGATATTGCCAAATCTTGCTAGGTATTACAAAATCTTGTCTTGCATTATCAAAGTCTTGCAAGCTATTATGATTATCCTCTCTGATATACCTGAGTCTTGCAAGTTATTAACAAAATCATGCATGGTATTATCAAAATCTTGAGTATCCTCTCTGGTATTACCTAAGTCTTGCAAGTTATTAACAAAATGATGCATGGTATTATCAAAGTTTTGTCATGCGTTTTCAAATCTTTTGTGATGTAATCAAAACCATGTCTGAAACTATCAAACAATTTACATTGCAGTATTAATGTTTTATATAATATTAGCAAATCTTGCTAGGTATTACAAAATCTTGTCCTGCATTATCAAAGTATTGCAAGATATTACGAGTATCCTCTCTGGTATTACCTAAGTCAGGCAAAATATTAACAAAGCCATGCATGGTATTATCAAAATCTTGTCAAGTGTTTCCAAATCCTCTGTAATATAATCAAGATCTTGTCTGAAATTAATCAAAAAAGCTTTTTGCACAAAATGAGTTTTTTGAAAAAAAAGTAAAGAACTCCATTAAACCGAAAATGAACAAAAGCAGAATAAAACAATCTACCAAGTATGCAACTACTACAAATCAGTATCAATAAATAAATTGAACCCGAAACATACAGAAATTAAAATATGTCAAACACAAAACGAGCAGAAATTAATCTGAGTAGGGTTCTAAACCGTATGCTTATTGAAATAGGATATAATTTGAACCTTACTGAAAAAAAACTCAAATGAATTTACTGAAAAAAATGTCCATTGTTATTTTAATAAACATATGCTGATATTTATTCCTTAAAATCTTAATTAATTTTTTGTTTCTTAAAATTATAAAAGTGAAAACATTTAAAAGAATTTTTTTCAGTAAAGTACAAATTATATTCTGGCTTTTAGAAAGCATAGGGCTTAGAACCCTACTCGGATTAATTTCTGCACGTTTGGAGTTTGACTTATACTAACTTCTGTTTGTTTTGGGTTTAATTTATTTATTGATACTGATGTGTGGTAGTTGTACGCTTGGTAGATTATTTGTTTCTATTTTGTTCATTTTTGGTTTAATGGAGTTCATTATTTTTTTTGAAAAGCTCATTTGTGCAAAAGGTTTTTTTTATTACTTTCGATTCATTTTGTATTGACATTGTATTTTTAGGAAGGAAGACTGAGCCTCTTCTGAAGTTAAACAACCATCCCTTCCATGAAACCTTTTAGATCCCCTGGGCAAAACTTGTAACCCTTGCCCCTAATCTTTGGGGCAACCCCAAAAGCATTGTTATATGATATTTAGACTATTTTGAATAGAATGGCTATCTCAAAATTTCTATTCGACGCATTACGGGACAATATGACGTGTGTGCAGGGGAGAGAAGATAGCCGCCCTTTGATCAGTTTGACTCTCAAAATGGGCACTAGAGCGTCTGATTACAAATCCAATGAGCCCCCTTTGAAGTTTATATGACTCTACTTTTTGTAAAAACCCTATATGTCCCCAGGGACAAACTTACAACCCTTGTCCTGAGGGCTGGGGAGATTTCGTATCCTTAAAGACATAATTTCAAGACCTTTCTGATAGGCTTAACAAAATGGCTTATAAAAATTTTGATTGGAAGTGTTTGAAGAAATTATGATCGTTGAGAGAGACATTTGGCCTCTGATCACTTTCGACTAATAAAAAAAGGCACTAGTCCTCTCATTTCCAATCAAATGAGCCCTTTTTGAAGCTTTTATGTAAAAAATTTCTATAAAAACTGTAAATGACACAAGGGCATAAATCACGATCCTTGTCCTGAAGGCTATGGGGGAAGGGCTGTCATCCTCAAAGACATAATTTCCAGATCTTTCAACTACTTTGAACAAAATGACCATATCAAAATGTTGATCGGAAATGTTTAGGGAAATGGTGGGCGTGGGGGGGGGGATTCTTTCTCTGATTACTTTCGACTGTTGAGAAGGGTAATAGCCCTATCAATTTCCCATCGAAAAAGCCATTTTTATTTTTTTACGACAACACTTTCTACATGACATTATATACCCCCAGGGCATAACTTACAGCTTTAGCCATGACGGCTGTGGGGGGTTGCCATACTCAAAAACAGAATTTCCGGACGCTTCAATTACGTTCAGCAAAATTGCTATATCAAAACTTTGATTGGAAGTGTTTGGGGAAATGATGGGTATGGGGGGGTATTTGCTTTCCGATCGCTTTTGAATATTAATAGGGGCACTATCCCTCTCAATTCTCAATGATAAAAATCTTATATGCCCCCCTGGGAATAGCTTACAACCCTTGCCCTGAGGATTATGGGGGGTATTTATCCTAAAAGACCTAATTTCCAAAACTTGAAACTTCTTTAAATAAAATGGACATCTCAAAATTTTGATTGAATGTGTTTGGGGAAATGGTGGGTGTGAGAGGGGAGTTAGTTGCCCTTCAAATAATTTTAACTATTAAAAAGGGTATTAGCTATTTCAATTTCCAATAAAATTAGACCTTTTTGAAGTTTCTACAATAACATTTTCTATAAAAACCATATATGCCCCCATGGCATAACTTAAAACCCTTGCCCTGGGGGCTGGGGGGTTGTAATCTTCAAAGACTTAATTTCAAAAATTTTCAACTAAAATGGCTATCTCAAAATATTGATTGGATGTGTTTGAGGAAATGGTGGATGTGACAGGGGGGTTAGTTGCCCTCCAATCACTTTCAACTATTTAAAAGGGCACTATCCCTTTGAATTTCCAATTGAATGAGCCCTTTTTCAAGTTTCTACGACAAAACTTTCAATAAAAACCTTATATGCCCCCAGGGTGTAACTTACAACCTTAGCCCCGACGGCTCTGGAGGGGAGTGTCATCCTCAAAGACCTAATTTCCAGAACTTTCAACTACGTTGAACAAAATGGTTATCTGAACATTTTATTCGATGTGTTTGGGGAAAGTGTGAGCGTGAGAAGAGGTTTAGTTACCCTTCAATCACTTTCGACAATTAAAAAGGCAATAGCCCACTCAATTTTCAATTGAATGAACCCCTTTTGAAGTTTCTACGACACCTCTATCATTAAAAATTCTTATATGCCCCTTGGGCACAACTTAAAACCTTTGCTCTGGGGGCTCTCAGGGGCTTGTCATCCTCAAATACATAATTTCCAGAAGTTTCAAACACGTTAAATAAAATGGCTATCTCAAAACTTTGATTGAATGTGTTTGGGGAAATGGTGGGCGTGAGAGGGGAGTTAGTTGCTCTCCATTCCCTTTGACTATCAAAAAGGGCACTAGCCCTTTTAATTTTCCAATCAAAAAAGCCTTTTTTAAAGTTTCTACGACAATAACTTTCTATAAAAACCATATATTCCCCTAGGGCATAACTAACAATCCTTGCCCTGAGGGTTTCGAGAGGGGGTTGTCATCGTTAAAGACCTAATTTCCAAAACTTTCAACTAAGTTAAACATAATGGCTATCCAAAAATTTTTGTTGGATGTGTTTGGGGAAAAGTTGGGCGTGAGAGGGGGAATAGTTTCCCTTCAATAATTTTCGACTACCAAAAAGAGTACTAACCGTTTGAATTTCCAATCGAATGAGCCCTTTTTGAAGTTTCTACGACAAAGCTTTCAATAAAAACCTTTTATGCCCCCAAGGTATAACTTATAACCCTTGCCCTGAAGACTTTGGGGAGGGAGAGTGTCCTGCTCAAGGATATAATTTCCAGAAGTTTCAACTACATTGAACAAAATGGCTATCTCAAAATTTTGATTGGATGTGTTGGGGAAATGGTGGGCGTGGAAGGGGTTTTAGTTTCCTTCCAATCACTTTCAACTATTAAAATGGGCACTAGCCATTTCAATTTCCAATCAAATAAGCCCTTTTTGAACTTTCTACGACAACATTTTCTATGAAAAACCTTATATGCCCCCAGGGCATAACTCATAACCCTTGTCCCGAGGGCTGTGGGGGGATGTCATCTCAAAGACCTAATTTTCAGACCTTTCTACTACGTTGAACAAATTGGCTATTTCAAAATTTTGATTGGATGTGTCTGGGGAAAAGGTGGGCATTAGAGGGGGGTTAGATGCCCTCCAATCACTTTTGACTATTAAAAAGGGCAACAGCCCTTTGAATTTCAACTTAAATGATCCCTTTTTTAAGTTTCTACGAAAACGCTTTCTATAAAAATCTTATATGCCCCCAGGGTATAACTTACAACCCTTGCCCTGAGGGTTGTCATGCTCAAAACCATAATCTCTATCTGGAAATCAACTACGCTGAACAAAATGGCTATCTAAAAATTTTGATTGGATGTGTTTGGGGAAATTGCAAGACTTAAGTAGTACCATAGAGGATACTCAAAATATCTTGCAAGACTTTGATAATACAAGACAAGATTTTGTAACCACTAGCATGATATGGTAATATCATTTTATACATTAATATTGTAATGTAAGGTATTTGAAAATTTCAGATAAGATTTTTATTATATCACAAAAGATTTGGAAACACTTGACAAGATTTTGATAATATCATACATGATTTTTTTAATAATTTGCATGACTTAGGTAATACCAGTGAGGAAAATCATAATATCTTGCAAGTCTTCGATAATGCAAGACAAGATTTTGTAATGCCTATTAATATTTGGTAACATCATGTAAGAAATCAATACTGCAATGCAAGATATCCGAAAATTTCAGACAGGATTTTGATGATACCACACAAGATTTGGAAACACTTGGCAAGATTTTGATAATATCATGCATCATTTTGTTAATAACTTGCAAAACTTAGGTTATACCAGAGAGAATACTCATAATATTATGCTAGACTTTGTTAATACAAGAAAAGATTTTGTAATATCTAGCAAGATTTGGTAATATCGCGTAATAGATTAATACTGTAATGCAAGGTGTTCCATAATTTCCGACAAGATTTTGATTATACCACACAAGATTTGGAAACACTTGGCAAGATTTTGATAATACCATGCATTATATTGTTAATAACTTGCATGACTTGGGTAATGCTGTAGAGGATACTCAAAATATCTTGCAAGACTTTATAATACAAGACAAGATTTTGCAATACCTATCAAAATTTGGTAATATCATGTAAGACATTAATACCGCGATATAAGGTGTTTGATTATTTCAGAAACGATTCTGTTTATACCACACAAGATTTGGAAACACTTGGCAAGATTTTGATAGCATCATGCATGATTTTGTTAATAACTTGCAAGACTTAGGTAATAGCAGAGAGGATACTCATAATATCTTGCAAGACTTGCATTAAAAAACGAAAACGTTGTTACAAACACTATATTTCTAAAAGAAAATCAGGACTGACATATTTAGATCATCCTCGTCTTGTGCTTTTAAAATATCACAGGTGTTTTTTTTTCTAGAAGTATATTTGATATTATTGTAAAAGGTAGAAAAAAAGTTGAAAAAATATCTATGTAAAAAAAATAAAAAAGGAAGGGTAAAAACTTTGGGGGAGGGGGCTGTAGAGGGGGTCATCCGCGTCTTGAACATTTAAAATATCACAGGTGGTTTTTTTGCTAGAAGTGTATTTGAAATTTTTTAAGACATGGGAAAATATTGAAAAAAAACTATGTCAAAAAAGGGGGAGGGGCTTAAAGGTTTGAGTATGGGGTATTGGGGCCCTTAGAGGTTGGGACATGGTCACTGAGGGCTGTCGCATCATTACCTAAAATGTATAGGACTTTATTAGTTTCTACTTTGTTCATACTCCAATACTAAACAAAATTCTATTGTAGCTGCACTCCTCACTTGGTACTTGTGTATTATAGCGACCACAGCCAAGAAGTGAAGTTGATTCTAATCGCTTTCCTATACTTGAATCAGTTGACTTTTGAAGAATGAATATATGCTAATCATATTCTGGCAAATATATAAACTTGCATGGGAGTCAGCCTTCCCTCAGATCTACCCTTAGTTGGCAAGGAATTACAATTTCAACCCTTTACCGGTTTCATTCAATCTAAATCTAAAAAATTATTCATATTATAGTCATTTGGATTTATAACTCCATCTTTACTTGATTTCAAAGGTATTTTCTGTAAGGATTGATCATATTCTGATAAGTTTGAATTTATCTTGATATTCTTTCCCAGGTATGATTTATACAAATGAGATATATTTTGCTACCTGTCCTTATGTAGGTCAATAACCCAAATTATTGTGTCTCCCTGAAGTATTTTAAAGCCAAACTGAAGGCCCAAGAAATCTATTGTGTAAGAATTCATTGCAAAACTAGCTCTCAAGGCTAGAGAGTACAGTGACATTCAAGAGTGTCTGTCCTTGATCCAGTTCACCGATCCTCAAAAGTGTCTGGCCTTGATAAAGCTTACTGATCCTCAAAAGTGCCTGGCCTTGATATAGTTCACCGATTCTCAATAGAGCCTTAAAAAGGTGCCAAGGATCCGGCCGAGAGCAAATCCAGAAGACACAATCTACACCTGCTCCGTTTAATCGACAAAACAAAAATCAAATTGTCTAGTGGTGTAAGTTTCATTAAAACTGAATTTCTCTATCTCCAGCGTAAGACATAAGTATTTCAGCGGCTTTCTCTAAGATTTGCAGGAAATTGGGTTGTGTCTTTAAATTTTTTGTCGTTTATTCGAACCTCTTATCCAAGCTCAAAAATTTATGGAAAGACCGCCAGACCAACTTAAATAGTTCAGCCACATAAATTACAAAAGTTTATAATGAACGAAATAGGGCAATTCCTTAAGGAATAGCAGAGATAAAAGGTCTTTCCCTCCATCAAACCAGATTATAAAGTAATAATCTAACTACATGGCTCATCTGGCAATCTAGATCAAAATATTAGCAGGTCCACCAAGCAGGTCCATCATGATTCAAAAATCTTTTTTTTTTATAGAAAATTTCTACAACCAGCCCATTTTTGGGCAGTGCTACCTACCGAATCACTTCTTCCTGTTATTACTTTTTCATAGGAAGCAGTGGCGTCATTTCGAAGAGGGGTAGAGGGACAGTTCCCCCCCCCCCCAATAATTTGGAGAAAAATTATTATATAGCCCTTACCCCTTGACTCTCTGGAGGGAGACCCTTATAATTACCGAATAATTACCGAAAACGAAGCTAAACGAAAACTAGACTTTCAATAACAAAAATATGAATCTATAGACCTTAAAATACCTTAAAATCTCAGATACCTTAAAATCTTGCAAGAGATCAGCTGCTCTTTACTAGTACTTCTAGTAAAAATCCCATTAGTTCTCTTGTGTTCATGTGTTTAGGTGGTTTAAGTACAGTAAGTTCACAAGTCAATGTTTAATCATTCATTCTTCATCCAGATATATTTTTTAGTCAAATTTTTCTGTTGGAGTAACCGGGTGGTTCTTTTAATTTACTTCTTTTTATATTTCATATCCAAATTTTAATCTTCTTCTTTTGGCACTGACATCTCGGCCAAAAAGTTTGCATTATTAACTGTTTCCATTTTCTGATAATTTCTCCTCGCTCATTTGCTTTTCACCTTTTCCTAATACCTATTCTTGACGAACACGGCAACCAAATATGCCGATATATAAGATATACAATTCAAAGATGGAATCCTATCTAAATAGAAAAAGTACTTTGAGAACAAACTGAATTCAACCATGCACCCTGACCCAGCTGTTCAAAGATGGAATCCGATCTAAATAGAAAAAGTACTTTGAGAACAAACTGAATTCAACCATACACCCTGACCCAGCTGCGCTATCCAGTTTCCCCGTAATCGCTACCATAACCAAGCCCTTCCCCCTCGCTCTGAAATCGAAGCAGCCATCAGAGGTCTGAAGACCAACAAAGGAATCGTACATATTTGGAATCAGCATAATAAGCCAAATCTCTTGGTAATATATTGATATCAAAATTCCGGTTTTGAGTTTCAGTTACTATGGAGCCGTGTCGCTCCTTACTTACAGTTTGTTACCACGAACTGTTTGAAAAAGATAGTTTATTTGTAAAAATGCTTAGGCACAAACATCCTGTGTTCTTTTTATTGGCTAAGTGTTTCTCACATAAGAATCAATCAAGTTTCAAAACGACGGAATTAAATTTCTCTCCATAAATTGCCTTTCCTTTTCAGCTCAGCATTAGTTAACCCACGTTTAAAGGGTTGAGTTATTTTACTCTCCAGAAATAAGAAATACTGTGTGAGTGGCCAACAAAAATACACCACAAAAATAAATCAATGGGATTAAGCCACAATTTTCAACATGGAAGTAGAGGACAGTAACCTCTTTTTTTCTGTGGTAAAAGTTTTTGAAGTACTACTAAACTTTTTCCCTTTAATATTTGTTTTCTTTATCCTATGGCTTAGAATATTTATTTAATCCTCATAAATCCTGGTTAAGTTGAGGCAGAAACACAACATGATAGAAGAAAAAGTTGTCACAAAAGGTGTTAAACATGTTCACACAAAAATTGTTAAACCTTATGTTTCCCCGTAGTAGCATAATATTTGTAGGCATGAATATATAATGAGTCGGAGGTAATAGGCTTGAGATTGTCTGTGCAGGATTTCGACTCTTGTTGATAGAAAAGCATCGCCAAGCGCTGAAAACCATGTTGTGACCAAGATGGGCCCAGGATTGCACAAAGCCTCCATTCATGGAGGTCCCAGGGACTTCTTGCAGTCCGGTTCTAAGCCGGCTTAAGCACTTCGGTGTAGACTTGAGAAGATATGTGATCCCCGTCCTGCACTGGTATCCGGGATCATTGCTTTTCCTGAGGCGAAAAAAATTTCAATGATTTAAAGAACATGAAAATTGGAACTTGGAATGTTACGACATTAAAAAATGACTATCGTATCGACATTTTGACTGACGAATTCAGACGATTCGAACTGGATCTATTAGGAGTTTCAGAAACTCATATCCCAGGGGTAGGAAGCATGAAATTAGGTGATATAGAATTTGTTTACTCAGGCAGGAAGGATGGGTTACATAGACAGGGAGTAGAGCTCATGATGAATAAGGAAGCGGCTAAGTCTTGTTTAGGCTGGGAAGGTATTAATAATAGAATACTAATTGCTCATTTTATGACTAGAAAGTTCAAGGTATCAGTTATAGTAGTATACGCCCCTGTAGAACCGACTGATGGAGATACTAGTGACTCAGATAAATTCTACTTACAGTTACAGGAGCAAATAGACAAGGTCCCAGGTAGAAATATGATGTTATTGCTGGGAGATTTTAACGCCCAGGTTGGTAGAAATAAGGATAGATGGTATCCCAGCTTAGGTAAATTTGGTGTAGGAAAAGAAAACAGTAATGGATACAGACTTTTGCAATTTTGTAGGTATAACAATCTAGTTATAACCAATACGGTGTTTGGTCATAAAATGGCTCATAAGCTAACATGGTATTCACGTGATGGTAAGACAGCAAACCTTATTGATTATGTTATAGTAAATCGAAGACTGGCAGGATCAATACAAGATACTAGGGTATATAGGAGTGCTGTTATTGATGTTAAAAGTAAAGATCACCATCTAGTAGTGTCAAGGGTTAATTTAAAGCTGAAATATCGGAAGGGTAATTACCTCCCGGGAAGTTATGATGTTAGTAGACTCCAGGATGAGAATTTGAGAGAAACTTTCCAGGAACAGTTGAATACTAAAGTTGAGAGTTTAAAATTTGATAATGTGGAAGATGGTTGGAATAATTTTAGAAAAATAATTTGTGCAGTTGCTGAAGGTGTATTAGGGAAGAAAGCTAGAACTGCAGCTAAGAATATTAGTGAAAAAGCTTTAAGTTTAATAGAAAGGAGAAAGGACTTGTACAAGAATTATCTGAGTGATAGATCACATGAAAACAAAAGAAATGTAAAGAAAGTGGAGAAAGCATTGAAATATGAACTAAGGAGGTGTGAAGTGGAGGCCATGGATAAAATTGCCGAGGATTTAGAAGATGCAGCTGGACGGCATAATAGTAAAATATTGTACTGGCACGTTAACAAATGGAGAGGTAGTAGTCAATCCGGACTTGTCCCAGTTAAAGATAGGAATGGGGTGGCAATTAGCAATAAGACAAAAGCTAAAGCGAGATGGGCCGAACATTTTGAGAATTTGCTTAACCGAGATAGAGTTGCAGGAAAAAATATAGAGGAAAATGAAAAAGTTTGTGATACCTTGGATGTGAAGGAAGATTTGTTTTGTGAGGAGGAATTAGAAACAGTACTAAAAGGATTAAAGAATAATAAGGCTCCAGGTGCTGATAGGGTAGTAAATGAGTTTCTTAAATATGGTGGCTCTGAGGTTAGAAATAAGTTATTGGAGATTATGAATATGATTTTTGAAAAAGGGGAAGTACCTAACGATTTTAGGAAAACCTTAATTAAGCCACTTTATAAGAAAGGTGATAAAAGTGAGTGTGGTAATTATCGAGGCATTAGTCTGGTCTCTGTAGGTAGGAAATTGCTTAGTAATATGATACTTTTTAGACTGAGAGATGCCGTAGACAAAGTTTTAAGAGAAGAGCAGTGCGATTTTAGAAAAGGTAGAGGATGTGTTGACCAAATTTTCACTCTTAGGTTAATAATTGAGAAGTGCCTAAGTTTTCAAACACCTTTGGTCCTCAGTTTTATAGATTATGAGCAAGCGTTCGATTCTGTTGATAGAGGAGCTTTAGTAAAGGTTTTATCCTTGTATGGTATACCAGACAAATACATTAAAGTGATTAGTGCTATGTACGAGAATAACACTGCTGCGGTTAAGGTAGGAAATGAGGTTAGCAGCTGGTTTTGTATTAAATCAGGAGTTAAGCAGGGTTGTGTTCTATCCCCCTTTATATGGATTATTTTGATGGACTTTGTTTTAAGGAGCACAGGAAAGGCAATGGGAGACCACGGAATCAAATTGGGAGGAAAAAGTCTCCTGGACTTGGATTATGCTGATGATTTAAGCATCCTAGATGAAAGTGTGAGCAAAATGAATGAAGTTTTAGAGGTTTTGCGAGTTCAGGGTGCTAGTATTGGTTTGAAAATTAATGTTAGGAAGACCAAGTCACTAAGGCTAGGAATAAGTGAAGATGAAAAGATGACGTTGGGTAATGAAAAGATTGATCAGGTGGGCAGTTTCACTTACCTTGGTAGTATTATTAGTAAAGATGGTGGGAGCAGTGAAGATGTTAAAAATAGAATAGCCAAGGCTCAGGGTGTTTTTTCACAGTTAAAAAAAGTTTGGAAGAATAGGAAGATAAGTCTGCAAACCAAGATTAGAATCTTAGAAGCTACAGTGATGACAGTGGTCAAATATGGCTCTGAAGCATGGAGGCTCCGAAAAGCGGATGAAGATTTGCTAGATGTTTTCCAGAGAAATTGCTTAAGGATTGTTCTGGGTACCCGGCTGACTGACCGTATTTCAAACAATAGGCTATACGAAAAATGTGGTTCAATACCGCTTTCTAGGTCTATAATGAAAGAAAGGTTGAGGTGGTTAGGGCATGTTGTTCGGATGAAGGATGACAGATTGCCGAAGATTGTTCTTTTCGGCCAACCATCTAGGGCTAAACGGAAAGCAGGTCGTCCCCGTCTGGGTTGGGAGGACGTCATAAAGAAAGATTTAAAGGAAATGGGAACTTCGTGGGCGGGTGTAAAAAGGGAGGCTTTGAATAGATTGGGGTGGAGGAGGAGCGTGCGTAGCTGTGTTGGCCTCAGGCCGCTTGGTGCTGCGATGAGTTGTTAGTAGTTAGTAGTAGTTATGTTTCCTGTGAAAGTTTTTGGCATGTTATTTTTCTGCAGTTTGAACTTACAGTTTTCAAACAGTTTGTGGTAATGGACTCTAAGTGAGGAGCGATTTGGCCCAAAAGTAACCAAAACTCCCGAAAGTAGAATTTCGATAACAATAGATAAATCCAAAGAAATGACTTTATGCTGATATCAAATGTATAGAATTCTTTTAGTTTATAGTTACCCAAACATACAAAGCTACGAGCCTGAGAAAATTTGCCTGCTTTTTAAAAAGGGGGGAACACTCCCGAAAAGTCAATGAATCCTAATTAAACTTGCACCGTCAGATTCAGCGCATAAGAGAACCCTGTTGTAGCATGCACTATATGGTAAATGCTTGTATTTACATGCACTGGAATTATTGGGGAGTAAAAAAGCATTAAAAACTTAGAATAATTGTCCCATATTTGCGTACTTGACCCATACTCATTCCAAGAGAGGTACTACCCAATGGGCTAGTATGCTACAATCTATATGGTCCCAGGCAAGAGGTGTCTCGGAAAATTCAGGCTAAGATTTTCATGGTAAAATAAACAGTAAAAACAAAAATTAAAGCGATTCTAAACCTCTCGAGTTTTACCCTTGGTATTACCTTTCGAAGTTTCTAAAGGGGATTTATAGTAAAATACAATTATTGAAGAGTGTACCCTATTAGTTTTTTTATTTCTTATTTCTTAGAAAAACGAAATTCTTACTATAAGAAAAACCACGAATCTGAATATCCAGAAAAACTTTTAGTTTATACCATATTTTATATTCTTGCATTGCAAAATTTTGTTTTTACTAGGAATCTCGAAAACCACAAAATAGTTTATCTATTTGGTCCCTTACTTAAGATCCAAAGTTGTAGCTTAAAATCCAAACTTCTATATTCTAAATATAGAAATCAATTTAAAATAATAATTTCAGATTTGTATGGATACAGAACGGTCTTAATCTGACCTGAATCCTCCACGACATGCCTGCAAATAAATCTCTAAAAGCTATATCTAGCAAGATGTGTTTTACTGAAATCGTCTACTAAGAACCCTATATTTTTCCTATTTTGTGAGAAATTTCAAGATTAGATCTAAGTAGGGTTTGGCTCTCGGCCAAATGCTCTCGTACAAATTCTCTTGGCCGGTCTTATCGAATAATCCCCCTACCAAAAACAAACCGATGCGATAGGTGTTTACAGCTTAGAGGGGCAACAGAAGGACCACTGTATTAAATAAACTTACTATTCTACTATTATTCTCACAAAATGTTTTAAAAGCCTATTTTCATTAACTTGTGAAATTATGAAAATTTTAGATGCGCCAGCAATGACAGATATTTTTGTTTGCAAAAATAATATAGGTACTCGGCACCTGGGTAGCTCTTAAATATAATTAAAATTGGGCTAATTATGCGCGTTAGTTGTCCAATATTTAAGGTCACTTAAAATGAGCACTGAAACTTCCAATTTTCGTTCGAATGAGACTTCTCTCTATTTTCTACGACATTTGATTCGATACAATCACTATTAGGAAAAAAAAATACAAAAAAAAATAAATCAACACCCATTCGAAATTTTTATTCTTGCAAAATATTCAATTTTCCAAGTTTTCGTACATCTCTTGTCTCCTTTCTAATGAAATTTGAATTCCTCCACAACAAAAACAACAAAGCATACAAGAAAATAAATTTCTAGAGAATTTAAATTCTTCAGTATTCTGATTATGTCTATGAACATGCTTTCATGTTTTTCATGTTCCTTTTGGTAACTATTTGCTGTTCATATTAACTTAGAGAGGCTTAAAACAACACAGGATCAGACTAAGGATGCGTTCCATGAGAATTGAAAATATTTCCTCTATATGACATATCTTATGCTCATGCAAATACATGTAAAACTCACAATAAAGCTTAAGATGAGAGAGTAATTTTTTTCACTAAAACTTGTTTTTAATCTAAAAAAGGTTAATAGTTTCAGCTTTCCAAAAATGGATAGAAAAAACTGTGCATACAGCTATATTCCGTAATCAAATTCATTTATTTTTCATTTTTGAATTTATGCATGAATTGAGAAAAATATTGCTGATTGTGATAAATTATTTTGAATTTAAGTATTGAAATTTTTTCTTGATTGTGATATCTCAAAGGACTTCGTTTTAATAGTTAACTATTGCAGTGATTTTTCCATATTATCTGGTCTATGACACAGCTTTCAATGTGACCTAAGTTTTGCTCCTGCAAGTCTATGTAAACATGCTATAAAAGTCAAAAGAGAATATTTTATTTTCTAACTTAAAACTTCTTTTTAGCTTATTTTAGGATTCAAAAATGGACATAAGACCTACATATACAGCTTATAATTCGTAACAGAAGTAAAAAATATATATTTCAATTTTATATTTATGTATGATATAAGAAGAATATCGAGTATTTTAGTAAATTCTTTTGAATTAAATGTTTGACTTCGAGATTTCCTTTTCATACTTGTGATATTTTGGTGGTTTCAAGGCATTTCGTTATAAGAATTAACATGTATGTTCCAATAATTTTTTTTTATCAACTGATTTATTTGATTGGACATATAGTTTGTAAGTATCTGTAATTCAGTGGCGTATACTGCATGGGCAAAGGAGGGTCTGTGTCTCCCTAAATCTGCCCATCTAGATTTTGAATATACTTTTTTAGGGGCATTTTGTAAGTAGAGTAGTACCTACCATATTGCCCACTTTATGTTCCATCCTGTTTATTGCGGCCTTTACGTTCCTTCCGGTTTTTCTGGTAATTCTATTCTAGAGGGGCATTACACCCTTTCAAAGAGAGTGAGTATCCTCTCACATAGCCTTATGCTTCTACAATGCCCCCGTACAAACAGGTCTATAGCTCTTTACACTCTAGGAACGACGCAATTTCAAAGTTCAATGTCTTTTTTTTTAGTTCAAAAAACCGGTGTCTCTTCTTTTTTACTCGCCTATTATTTTTTGTATATATTCAGCTTCCATATTTGATTCTCCATCAGTTTCGAATCGTTTATATTCGAGATAACAAGCATTTTTTGTAAAAAAGTATTTACATAGAAAAAATGGATAATTCTAACCTTTTTCTGGTGAGTAAAAAATATTCGCATTATTAAAAAGAAATTGTCATTAAGTTAAGGAAGAAATTCTTTCCTTACACTAGAACTAAGGATACTTATGTACTTAGAAGCTTGTTGTTTTTAGGAGTTGAAAAAACCTCTAATTCTCTTATAGGTTGAAATTTACGGTGTGATTTTTTATCAAGATCAGTGGTCTTTTTAGGGAATGTTTTTTTTGAAAAAAGTGCTTAGCTTTTCGATCGGTAATTTGGGAATTAGAATAAAATGTTGATTTTTTAATGTATTAATTGTTACAAAAGCTTCCTTTTTTATCAAGATCAGTGGCTTTTTTTTATCAAGATCAGTGTTTTTTTTTTTAGGGATGTTTTTGAAAATACTTCCAGGCCAGTCTGCATTTATGATGTGATTTTTTATCAAGATCAGTGGCCTTTTTAAGGATGTTTTTGAAAAAAAGTGCTTAGCTTTCGATCGGTAAATTGGGATTAGAATAAAATGTTGATTCTTTTAATGTATTAATTGTTACAAAAGCTTCCTTTTTTATTACAGTGCGATTTTTTTTTTATCACGATCAGTGGTTTTTTAGGGATGTTTTTTTGAAAATATTTCCTGACCAGTCTGCGTTGAAGAATCTCTTCCTGAAATTTAATGCGTTCAAAACCCTCACCCCCCATTTCCTCAAAAATAAAATTTGTTACCTTATAACCCTATTTAATAAATAACATTGTTAGCTATCCTTTTTATTTAACGGACCTAATTATCTCATAAGAGGGATTGACTGAGCCGTGCTAATTAACTTTTCCACTTCTTAAATTTCTATTTATGTCTACATTTGATTGAAATCTGATAGTTTTACTTGACTGTCATATGCAATTCTTCTCCATATTGTTTAATAAGGAACGCAAATACTGCTTTTTAAGTTTGAATTTACAAATACAGTCACGGAAACATGGACATAGGAGGAGAGGGGGGGGGAGGAGCAGTTTATAAAAGGTCCTCCATCCCACTATCAAAACCTCTGATTTTGAAATCAAGATGTCTAACATAAACTGAATTATTTTCCAAAAACCCAAAATGCATTTTTGCTACATGCTAAATTTTTTTGTCTTTTTTTTTAAAGGAAGAAGAGACGTGCTGTTATTTGCTTGCATGTATAGGAATTCCCATGTTATTTGCTTGCATGTATAGGAATTCCCATGTTATTTGCTTGCATGTATAGGAATTCCTATGTTATTTGCTTGCGTGTATAGGAATTCCCATGTTATTTGCTTGCATGTATAGGAATTCCCATGTTATT
>JAQQPU010007299.1:0-28055 GCA_029168905.1 Artemia sp. Kazakhstan ARC1039
TTTTCAACTAGAAATAAGGAGCATCGTTAAAAACTAAGACGAATGGAAATTATCCCGTATATGAAGTGAGCTACCCCCTCCGAAATACCTTTGAAGTTGTTTTCATGTAAAAATATCCTTCCCCTTTTCCATGGAAAATTCCCCCCTCAAGACAATTCTTATTTTCTGATCACACTTTTCAGACATTTCTTGTTAAAACTTTATTTTCAACTAATTCATCCGGTAAGAGATCCTTCTGCCATCACCCCACCACTTATGTATTATATGGAACACTTCGAAGAAGTAAAGCTATTCGTTATTACAATTCTTTTTTTGTCATCTACACCCCTCTTAGTATCGACTTCTTCGTATAGTATAACGTTAAACTATTTTAAATTGACAACACTGTCCAAACATCACTTGTGTATTATACAGTAAACAATCACCCCATCTCCCCCAAAACACTTTTCAGCCATTTCTTGTTAATTTTTTTTATTTCTAAACTATTTTAGATTGACATCACATCGAAGTATTTGCAAATGCTAAACCCTTTTCTTTTTTTCTCCACCTTAATAGGATCAAATTCGCGAATCCTATCTACCAACACATTCATATCAAACTATTGTTGACTAAAGGCAATTGTCCAGAACAAATCAGAGACCGCTCTTGATAGCACATGCTTCAAAAATGGAACTGTGGATAACACATGGGTGATTGACAGCTTTCCCTAAAAAACCATTCCTAAATACGCAATTTGACAATCTCTAGTTTTCGATTAATTATGACCATACTCTCAAAACATGTTTGACCACCATTCCTAAATACGCAATTTGACAATCTCTAGTTTTCGATTAAAAAAAAATCGGCTCGAAAAACACTCTGGTTGAAAAACTTGAAGTTGAAACAAACTTGTGTGGGGAATCCCCGTTCATACTGCTATCTTTTTTGCAATGTTTAGGAACAGGTGGGGAATCCCTGCTCGTTTGGAATGGTACCAACGAGGCATAAGCAAATAGCACGTAGTTTCATAACATGTTTTAATCACGTGTAGAGGTCCCATAGAATAACAATGGAAGGAGCATAGCGCTATTAAATAGCATGGAAGAGAACATAAACCCTTAGAATAGCATGGGAATTGCTATGGCCGTACGCAATATGGTAGGTACTACTCTACTCCAGTATCGTTCTTATATCCCCCCAGGGCATAACTGAAAACCCTTGCGTCTGAGGGTTTTGGGGGAGTGACCTCCTCAAAAACATATTTTCTATCTGGAAATCCACTACGCTGAACAATTTGGCTATCTCAAAATTTGGTTCGATATGTTTGGAAGAATGATGGGCGTGGGGGGACTAGTTGCCCTCCAATCACTTTCAACTATTAAAAACGGAAGGGCACTAGCCACGCCAATTTCCAATCGAATGTGCCCTTTTCAAAGTTTCTATGACAACTTCTTCGATACGAAGTGCCCTTGTCTAAAGAAAAATATAATAAATAAGACATTGTGCCAACATCGTTCTTTACTTAGGCAGCGCTATTGCGCCGCCTATGATTTTAAGGCACAAAAATACGACTTTACCCCGAAGAGGATGAATTTGCAGTCAATTTAAAATTCTGAGAAGCTAATTGATTTAAAACTATGAATAACTATATTTTAGGCTTTCAAGTTGTAAAAAAAGTAATGCCACACGGTGGCAGTACTGGATTCAACCAAGTTGATTCGCTTTATTTGAAATGAAATTAGGCTATGTTTGGCGATCTGGAATTGTGAATCAGCTATAAAGGGGGGGGGGGTGAGTCATTGTCTAGATGGGGGTAGGGTAGATTCCTAAACAAAAGTACATTTTAATGGACAAACTGCTTACTCTTGACGAGGCTTCAGATAAATGTTGAAAGAGGTAGGGGGAGGGATTATGAATTAATTAAATTGTTTCGCTATACAGCAAAAATGTTACATTCCCATTTCTACCAGCCCAGAGGTGGAAAAGGCAAGGCAGGTCGTCATCAGGCCCACCAGGGCGTTTGTTTGGGGTTGTAAATACTTCTAGGAACTTAGTTTTCAGCAATTTTAAATGGTGCTATTTTCTTTTTCTATTTATGCGAAGTACTTCAATGTATTTAAACAAATATATCTGATGTAATTATCAATGAAGAAATCCTATTGTAGAGGTTGTGATGGCTTCATTTATGCAGAAGATCAAAAGTCTCACACAACTTCAATCCATACAAACAATAATACTCTTTTTCATCCAACCGAAATTCTTTAGTAGTAACATTAACAAGGGCTTTTTATCAAGATTACTATTCATCGCCAATTTTTTAAGTATACTCAAATTTTATCGAAAAGTGAAATTGAAAATTAAAACGTATGACGGTACTAATACACGTACAATTATTGATTTACACATTTTAAAAACAATTAACCAGGGATTAAAGGGACATGTACCTAAAATTATACCTTGGTTAGGCCTGGGTATGATTTGGAAAACAATCAGAAATTAAATAAAAAAGAGCTTTTCAACTGAAAGCAAGAAACAGATTTGAAACCTATCTGAAAAGATTATTCTTTATATGAAGCGGGCTGTCTCCTCCCTAGCTCCTTACGCTTTACTGTGAAGTTTGGCTTTTTTCAAATTTTAAACAAAATTTGCAATTGGAAAGATAAATTTTTTCAAAGCACTAAAAATGCTTTTGCTTAATGAGCAAGGTGTTGAGAAGGGGGGGGGGTCCCCCTCATATAGAAAGTAATTTGTATTTGTTATAAGTTTTAAACTTGCTCCTTACTTTAGTTGAAAACTCTTTTCTATTTGTTTAATTACATTTCATAAAACTGTAAAGTTTTATGAAATGTAATTAAACTTTTAACTCTTTTAAATTAAACTATAACTCTAAGCTAAGACTCTCATCTAAAACTCTAAACTAAAACTCTTAACTAAAACTAAACTGCAACTCTAAACTAAAACTCTTTACTAAAACTAAACTACAACTCTAAACTAAAACTCTTAACTAAAACTAAACTATAAGTCTAAACTAAAACTCTTAACTAAAACTAAAGTAAACTATAACTCTAACTAAAACTCTAAACTCTAAACTAAAACTCTTATCTAAAACGAAACAACACCTCTAAACTAAAATTCTTAACTAAAATTAAACTAAACTATAACTCTAGCTAAAACTCTAAGCTAAGACTCTAAATTAAAACTCTAAACTAAAACTCTTAACTACTATAACTCTAACTAAAACTGTAAGCTAATAACAAACTGAAACTCTAAACTAAAACTCTTATCTAAAACTAAACTAAACTAAAAGTGCAAGGAAAAACTCTAAGCTATGACTCTAGGCTAAAACTCTAAACTAAAACGTTTAGCTAAAACTAAACTACAAGTCCAAAAACACTTAACTAAAACTAAAATAAAATATAACTCTAACTAAAACTCTAAGTGCTGAGAGTCTAACTTGAAACTGTAGACTCTGAACTACAAGTAAACTAAGCTATAACTCAAACTAAAAATGTAAGCTAATATCAAACTAAAACTCTAAACTAAAACTCATATCTAAAACTAAACAACAACTCTAAACTAAAACTCTAAAATCTAAACGAAAACTCTTAACTACTATAACTCTAACTAAAACTGTAAGCTAATAACAAGCTGAAACTCTAAACTAAAACTCTTAACTAAAACTAAACTATAACTCTAAACTAAAACTCTTAACAAAAATTAAACTAAACTATAACTTTAACTAAAACTCTAAACTCTAAACTAAAACTCTAAAGTCTAAAATGAAACTCTTAACTAAAACTAAACTACAATTCTAAACTAAAATTCTTTACTAAAACTAAACTACAACTCTAAACTAAAACTCTCAACTAATACTAAACTAAACTAAAAGTGCAACGAAAACCTGTACTCTAAGACTCTAGGCTAAAATTCTAAACTATAACGTTCAGCTAAAACTAAACTACAAGTCCAAAAACACTTAATTAAAACTAAAATAAAATATAACTCTAACTAAAACTCTAAGTGCTGAGAGTCTAACTTGAAACTCTAGACTCTGAACCACAACTAAACTAAACTATAACTCTAACTAAAACTGTAAGCTAATATCAAACTAAAACTAAACTAGGGAGGGGGAGGGTTGCTCTTTGGGGCCAGGGGGAGGAGGATACTTTGGGGGCCCGGGGGGAGGGGGCCCTTAAGGAGGGGCCCAGGGGGAGGGGGCCCTTTAGGGGGCCTGGGGGAGGGGGCCCTTTGGGGGGCCCAGGAGAGAGGGGTCTCTTTGGGGGCCCGGGGGTAGGGGGGCCCTTTGGGGTCCCGGGGGTAGGGGGGCCCTTTGGGGGCCCGGGGGTAGGGGGGCCCTTTGGGGGCCCGGGATTAGGGGGTCCTTAGAGGTTGGGGTAGGGGACCTTACAATACTGTTCAAATGGAACTTGTGTATTATAACGACCACAGAGTTTCACCCCAAATCATCCTCTGAAATGTCTCACACTGTTTCGCCCAAATAATCCCCTAAAAGTAATTTCTGTGTGTTCCTTTGTTTCGGCATCCCTGCGCTGTCACATTTGAAATTCCCAGGAAACCATTTCCCGCGTAAAATATATTCAATCTGTCTTGAATTTCTGAAAAAATCTAAGGTGTTCCTAGTTATACTATTATGGCTTCAATAGAATATTAATATTTATCTCTCGGACCTAAAGACCTGAGAAGCCATATTTAAAAATAGGATATTAATTTGTCTCTCAGACCTAAAAACCAGAGAAGCCATATTGTTTCTTTAAAATTTGTCAATAATATTTCCAAGGTACTTTAACGGAACTTGACCGCTTAACAATTTCCTTCGGTGAAGTTATCTCAGTAGTCCAAGGATAATAATTTGGAGACCGCGAAAAGATAACAAAATTTGACTTACTTGCATTAAGGTCGAGCCGGTTTACCTTCAACCATAGACATGTCTTAGTCATTGCTGCATTAATTGTAGAGATAAATAGCTGTTCAGTTGAAGAAACCATCATCAATTTTGCATCGTCAGTACATAAGGGTGTAGTGATCCTGGACCCAGAAGGTGCAGGATCGACTAAATCCCTAATTATAGAAGTGGTTGCAACAGCATTTGGCAGATCATTAATAAAAATCAAAAAAAGAGTGGGACCTAATACAGAACCCTGGGCGACACCACATTTAACAAGACTTTTACTTGAAGAAAATTCATTAAGGTGAACGTACTGCTCCCTATTATGGAGGTCATCATGATTCAAAGCCAAAGTAGCCCCTCTTAGTCCATAAAATTCACATTTCCGTAATAGTATTTGGTGGTCAACAGTGTCCAAAGTCTTAAGGCTGGACGGTATGAAAACCGAAAATTAGCTATGCAGAAAAAAATTAACAGTGCAAAAATGGGGCGGTTATCTTTTGATGAATACAAACGGGTTTAGAAGGCGGTCCTTAACTTGACTCTGCAAAATTTGAATAGCAGGGTTTCAAGCTCTCACCTGAATTTAAAAGACAAAATCGGCAAAAAGGTAAAAGGCGGATAGATATGTAGAATTTTTTTCCTCTGAACATCAGCCTTTAGAAATTGAGAAAATAATAGAAATTTAAAAAAGAAGAAGGTTCAATTAAAGAAAAACATAAGGACGTCTGATAAAACATTGACAGGAAAGAATACACTTATTTAGCAAGGGTACCGGCAGAAAATTTTCCAGGGGGGACAGACGTCAAATTAGCAGTGGTAGTTGGGGGACATGAAATATATTTCAGGATATCTATTTTTGTAGGAATAAGTTTATTTTTAAATACTTTTATTGAAAAACTCTCAAATAAAAAGAGCAATTAAATTGCATGCAAAATGAAACAAAATACAGTAAATTTTAAACAACAAGGATTCCTGGCAAAAGGATCGCTTTATTTAATCAATAATATATGTAATTATTATGCATTTAATCTTAAAAGAAAATCAGATTCAAACCAAAATTACAGAAAGATTTATTGCTTCCATAGATTATAACAGATGTAAACTTGGCTTTATGCAATTTCCTACTCCTTAGAAAAGTTTACAGAAAGAGTAGAGATACTCAAAAATCATCCTGCCTGCGTAGATACCACGTCTTGATTTTATACCGGCCATGTTAAATGTACCTCTTTCATAACAGGAGAATTCTCCACCTCGAACTTAAATCCCTTTTATATTCAGACAGTTAGAAAATTTACAGAACAGCGAAAAGCTAACTTTAAACTTACTATCCAGCTGTCAAATTGATTCTCTTTCTTTTTATTAGCCTATTCAACTAAATAAAATGAACAGGTTAAAAAAAAATTGTCACGAGAGAATCTTATCAAATAGTTTGTGATAAAAAAAAACGCGAAGTAAAAAGTGACTTGGGCCAATATCTACCAAAACTAAAAATGGAATTCTCTTGAAAATTGCTACACCGACAGTTTGTTTTTTTATGCTGATTCTAAATATAGTTTATTGTTACCCATCCACAACTAAAAATTTGAGAAAATTCTCCTAGTTTTTGAAAAAAAGGGGAACACCCCTAGAAATGTGAGTGATCTTATTGAAAATCCCTTAATAAAAAATAAAAAAAATCATATCAGAGGACTCTACTATAGAGGTTTCGAGCTCCAATCTTCAAAATTGGAATGGAGTTTCGCATTTTTTTTTTAGAAGAAGAAATATCGTCAATGCATGTTTATTTGTTTTGATTTTTGCCAGGGGTGATTTTATCAAAGCGAATGTCCAAGATAATTGGGAGGGAACTCATTCAAACGTACATTGAAAGCTCTTTTTTAAATGACCATACATGTTGGGCCAGAGGAAAGTCTAGTTTTCTGGCATTTTATGGCACCAAACTACGACTTTACCCCAAAGAGGACGAATTTGTAATCAATTTAAAATTCTGAGAAGTTAATTGATTTAAAAGTACCAATAACTGTATTTTATATTTCCCAGTTGCAAAAGACGTAATGCCAAACGGTGGCAGTACTGGATTCAACGAAGTTGATTCACTTTATTTGTAATGAAATTAGGCTACGTTTGGTGATCTGTAATTGCGTATCAGCTACAATGGGGGGGGGGTTAATTCTTTAGGCGGGGATGGGCTAGATTCCTAAAAAAGTACATATTAATGGACACACTGCTTACTCTTCATGAGGCTTCACATAAATGTTAAAAGAGGTAGAAACGAGTCGGAACTAATTAAACTGTTTCTCTATACAGCTAAAATATTAAATTCCCATATCTACCAGCACAGAGGGGGAAAAAACAAGGCAGGCCATCATCAGCCCCGCCAGTAAATTTCTTTCGGGTGGCAAATACTGCTAGGAACTTAGTTTTCAGCAATTTCAAATGGTAATATTTTTCTTTTTCTATTTATGTGATGTACTTCAATGTATTTAAACTAATGAATGCAATGTATTTATCGATAAGAAAATCTTATTACAGAGCTTGTGATGGCTTCAGTTATGTAAAAGTTCAAAAGTCTGTCTCATCCTTAACTCCTTACTCTTTACAACAGTAGACAGAATATACCCAGTAAGCTTATCGCAGATCATTTCTGGTCTTCGTGAACAAAAAGATCCTCCCACTTATTTCTGTTTCAATGCACTTTGCACTCTGCACTCCTTCCCACTTGTACTCCTTCCCACTTGTTTCAATGCACTTTGATGGAAACAGACGGAAACAGACTAACCTGCATTCCCGCTAATCTGACTTCGCCTATGTTTATATCTGCAAAAACGTTCTCCGGAGCACTCGCTCCCCGGTCCGGGTTTTTATAATGGGTGAGATAGAGATTGATCATACTGCTAATTATATAAACTGTGCTCTTTACTGTTATGTTTGGATTTTGTTCAAATTTTTAAAGAAAATTTGCAATTGGAAAAAAAATCAAAGCACTAAAAAACTTTCGTATAATGAGCAGGGTATTGAAAAGGGGGCAGTCCCCCTTATATGTAAAGTAATTTCAATTTCGTTAGAGTTTTAAACTTGCTCCTTAGTTTAGTTGAAAAATCTTTTCTATTTGTTTAATTACATTTCATGAGACTGTAAAGAATTATGAAAGCAATACTTTTGGTAACGCAGAAAAAAGATCAATATTTCAATGATCTCTGTTTTGATTTTGATGTTAATCAAACAGATCATGATAACTGACGGTAAGTAAGGAGAAATTATAACGTACATGAGGGGATTTTCCCCCTCCTCAATACCTCACTCTTTAAATTTTGTCCCAATTCTTTAAAAACTACTTCTGAAACACAAAGGTCGTTTAGTTAGAGCAATACATAACTTTTTTTTTAAGTGCCGAAAAACTTTAGCGTTAAGATCGAGGTGCTGAAGAGGGGACAACCCTACTCATATACATAATAATTTCTATTCGTTTAAGTTTTAATGTTGCTCCTTACTTTCAGTTGAAATTTTTTTTTGGTTTAATGATGCTTAGAGACAAATATTTTTCTAATGGCAATGGAAAAAGTATATCAATTAAAGTAAAAGTATATAAAAATGAAAAAAATAAGCAATCACAAAACAATAGACGAAAAAATAGCCTACTTACAAAAACTAAGATATAAACTCCCAGATGTCTGTTCTGTTGATTAATATCGAAGCGCTGGACGGAAATTTTTTAACAATATCCACAGTTTTGAATTTGGTTACCAAACACCAAAATATATGATGCCTTTAGACTACTCAGTGTTCATAAAGAGTAACGCATTATCAAAGTAGTTTGGTCAAAGTAAAACATTAAAACTAAGATTAAGAAAATCAAATAAAATTTTTTATTAAATATTTTCGATTAATTTTGAATACCAAAAACCAATATATTTGACACCTTTATGCTTCGTAACCGTAGAAAATGAAATCTTTTTCAAAGTGGCAAATAGTTAAATACAATCACTCCTGGAAAAGAAAAAAATGTATCTGTTCAGGGGGAAGAAATTCCCAGCATTCCGTTCATGAGAAACATTTCTGATTATGGTGGCTTCATATACCAGCTCATGGGTACTCTTGCGATGCAAGCAAAAGTTGACGGCATATTTTTACCGAAATTACACCTTATTAAATTGTTTACTATAATCATACAAACTTTCTTGTGTACTAATAACTGCATTAATTACTTATTAGCAAATACATATTTAGAATCACCATAAGAAGCTGATTCTTTGATTTAATGTTATCAATAGTTAGGCTCTTATACTTTTGTTATTGTCAAGGATCGTTATTTACTTACCATTGGTTACTATGAAGAATCTGGTTATTTTTTTGTTGTTGCTCGAACCAAATCATATAGCAAAAATGTTTCTGGCAAACTTGAAAAGGGTCGCTCAGATCCCTTAAATTTATATGCATATGATATTCCCTTTTAATAGTTATATTAATCATTAGAAAAAGTGCACTGAACTGCAGCATAAAGCATTGTTTTAAAAAAGAAGCCATACAATGAATTGAAATAAATAACTGAAAAGGCCAAAAAGAGTATATTTCTTCAGCTGCTCCCTTCTCCCTCCAAAAGAGCAAAAAATGTTGTCCAATACAACTACTGTCTCCCTATTATCCCAATGATAAGATAAAAGTCCGACTATAGGATCGATCTCTTGATTTTAAAAAGGTTCCAAATTCTGCGAAATAAAAATGAACTTGACAAATACAAAAAAAAATTGATAAGGAACTCATCTTTGTAAACGACGACATTTTGTAACAGCAATCTTAATAAAAAAAATAAAAAAAATAGGCAAAACAGCTGCTTCCTCACTTATGCTGAAACCTAAGTTAAACGAACTGTAATGATAAAACAGTAAGAATTGAGAAGGTACGGCTTTTTTTTATGATAGCACGTGGTTCAAAAATTTATTCAAGCTGAATTCATTGATTAAAAAATAATGTATCTATTCGAAACTAAGTTAATTGCTTCAAATGGATGTTTTCCGAATGTCCATGCTTCTTGGAACCCTACCATCAACTATTTCTGGGAGAAGTGCTTGAAAGAAGAATCTTTCTAGCTTTGATAGCATTTCCTATATTTATCCCGTATTATCAAACATTTTTTCTACTAGGACTAAGTGGAATAGATAGTAAAAGGTTACAAGGTTTAAAACTTCAATCCCCCCCTCATTTTTTAACTTTCTTGTCAAAACGTTAAACAGACCTCTGCATCTCTCGGTAAAATATCATGTAAGATTATGCACTAAAATATATAAAGCAAAAGTAAAAAAAAACACTTTGCTAAATTGTGATAAGTATTTCATTTGCCCGTATAATTGAGGTGTTTTTATTTGCAGAAATATCACTAAATACAGGGGCGGATCTAGAGCAGAGTCTTGGGGAGTGGGGCAATGTGACAAGAGAGCCAATAATTGACCAAATTGGTGCCAGGAAAATTTTGAGGGGGGTGGCCCATCCCTTGATCTGCCAGTGACTAAGTAGAAGCTCATAGATCAAAGTTTAGTTTATTATCAAGATTGACGCTACAGAACAGAATGAATTATAGCTGTATGTCATTTTTCCTGCTAGGCCGTCAACTTTTGCTTGCATTGCCAGAGTACCCTTGAGCTGATACATGAAGCCACCATAATCAGAAATGTTTCCTCTGAACGGAATGCTGCAAATTTTTGTATTTTCCCCCTGAACAGATACGTTTTTTGTGTTTTATTTTTATTTATTTTTCCAGGAGTGACTGTATTTATCTAGTTGTTGCTTTGAGAAAGATTTAATTTTGTACAGTTATCAAGTATAAAGGTGTCAAATACATTGGTTTTTGGTAACCAAAATTAAATTAAAAATATTGAATTAAAATTTTTATTTCATTTTCTTAATCTTAGGTTTAATGTTTTACTTTGAACAAACTACATTGATAATGCGTTACTTTTTTTTAAGAAGTTGAGTCTAAAGGCAGTAAATATTTTGGTATTTGATAACCAAGTTCAAAATTGTCGATATTGTTAAAAAAAATCCGTAAAAATATCCGAAAAAAAAGTTTTAATGTTGGTCCTTACTTTCAGTTGAAAAAACTTGTTTTTTAATTGAATTTCTGATTTGTTTTTTTTTAATAACGCCAGGATACCTGGCCCCCTCCACAGAAAAATACCCCTTCCCACAAAAATATCCTCTGGGCAATTCAATCCTGGCAAAAATTTGCCCCGAACAATTACCCTTAATATCTCCACGTCTAAAATTGAATCGGTAAAGAAAAAGCAAGATATATAAAGGAATTTTGTATAGGATTCTGGCAAATTCACCAAGTGTAAAATTTCCCCTGAAACGTTCTCCCCCCTGGAAACTTCCCTCTCCATGAAAAATTCTCCCAGTGTAAAATCCTCCCAGCAGAAAATTCTTCCCCTCCCAACCCAAAAAATATATGCATATTCCCAATAACAAATAAAGCAATGGGTAAATTTTTTAATTTAAAAACCTTTCCCCAGGGGCTGAAGGGGGTCATTTTATCTCTAAGGACATAGTTATTGGGCCTTTCAACTATGCTGAAGAAAAAAGCTATCTCAAAATTTTGATCAGACGATTTTGGAAAAAGGTGACGTGGGAGGGGGCCTAGTTACCCTCCAATCATTTTTGTCACTTAAAAAGGGCACTAGAATCTTTTATTTTCATTAGAATGAACCCTCTCTCGATGGTCTAGCCCCAATGGTCAATACGATCACCCATGAAAAAAAAACAAGTAAACACCCATCCGTGATCTTTCTTCTGGCAAAAATTACAAAATTCCACGTTTTTGCAGATATGAGCTTGAAAGCTCTACAATAGGGTTCCTTGATAAGCTGAATCTGATCGGATTAAAATTCTATGACTTCGAGGGGGTCTTTCCCCCTTTTTTGAAAATCAGACAAATTTTCCCAGGCTCGTAGCTTTTGATGCGTCAAACTAAACTTAATGAAAAGTATATATTTGGAATCAGCATGATAAGCCAATTCTTTTGATATATCAACTGGTATCAAAATTCAGTTTTTTATTTAGCCCCTTTCTCAACACTTTGCTTATTAAACAAAAGTATTTTTAGTGCTTTGAAAAATCTTATCTTTCCAATTGCAAATTTTCTTTAAAATTTGGAAAAAAGGCCAAACTTCACAGTAAAGAATAAGGAGCTAAGGAGGAAACAGCCCGCTTCATACAAAGAATAATATTTTCAAATAGGTTTCAAATCTGTTTCTTGCTTTCAGTTGAAAAGCTTTTTATTTATTTAACTTCTGATTGTTTCCCAAATCAAACCCAGGCCAAACCAAGATATAATTTGAGGTACCTGTCCCTTAAATCGCTGGTTAATTGCTTTTAAAATGTGTAAATCCATAATTGTACGTGTATTAGTACCGTCCTACGTTTAAATTTTCAATTTCAATTTTTGATAAAATTTGAATATAGGCTACTTAAAAAATTGGCGATGAATAGTAATTTTGGTAAAAAGTCCTTCTTAATATTACTACGAAATAATTTCGGTTGGAAGAACAAAAATATTATTATTTGTGTGGATGGAAATTCTGTGAGAATTTTGATCTTTTACAAAACTGAAGCCATCACAATTTCTCAAACAGGATTTTCTTATTCGTAAATACATTACATAGATTTGACTAAATACATTGAAGTACTTCAACTAGAAAACTCGAAAAAGAAAATAACACCGTTTAAAATTGATAAAAACCAAGTTCCTTGCAGTGTTTCCCACCCCAAAGAAATTTCCTGGCGGTGCTGATGATGACCTGTCTTGCTATCCACCTCTGTGCTGGCAGAAATGGGAATGTAACATTTTTGCTGTATAGCGAAACAATTTAATTAATTCATACTCTCCCTACCTCTTTCAACATTTATCTGAAGCCTCGTGAAGAGTAAGCGGTTTGTCCATTAAAATGTAATTTTTTGGAAATCTACCCTACCCCCACCTAAACAATGACTTACCCCCCTCGTTATAGCTGATCCGCAATTACAGATCGCCAAACGTAGCCTAATTTCATTACAAATAAAGCGAATCAACTTGTTTGAATCCAGTACTGCCACCGTGTGGCATTGCTTTTTTTTACAACTGGAAAGCCTAAAATATGGTGATTCATACTTTTAGATCAATTAACTTTTCAGAATTTAAAATTGATTGCAACTTCGTCCTCTTTGGGGTGAAGTTGTTATTTTGTGCCCTAAAACAGCAAGAAAACAAGACTTTCCCCTGGTCCAATCTGTATGGTCACTTAAAAAGGAGCTTTAAATTTACGTTTGAATGAGCTCCCTCCCAATTATCTTGGACCTTTGCTTTGATACAATCACCCCTGGGAAAAAACAAAACGAGATTGGAGCTTGAAACCTCTACAGTAGGGTTTTCTGACATGATGTACCTAATAAAGAGCTTTTCAATAAGACCGCTTGCTTTTTTGGGGGGGGGGGGGGCTTTTTCAAAAATCAGGCCAATTTTCTCAGATTTTAGATTTTGGGTGGGTAACAATAAACTGAAAGATATCTAAATATTTAGAATTAGCATAAAAAGCCAAGACTGCCGGTGTAACAATTGTCAGGAGAATTAAATTTTTAGTTTTGGTGAATGTTGGCCCAAGTCACTCTTTACTTCCAGTTTGTTTTTTTTTTTCACAAACTATTTGATAAGATTCTCTTGTGACGAAAATTTTTTTGAACTGGTTCATTTTTTTTAGTTGAATAGGATAATAAAAAGAAAGAGGGTCAATTTGACAGCTGGATAGTAAGTTTAAATTTTGTTTTTCTTTCCCTATTCTATTTTTTTTTTCTTAATGTGTGAATATATAACGGATTTAAGTTCGAGGGGAAGAATTATCCTGTTATGAAAGAGGTATATTTTACATGGCCGTTATAAAACCACAATGTGGTACCTGTCACAATGTGTGGAATCACAATGTGTGGAAACTAAATATGCAACAGTTCAGGAGTTTCTAGCATAAAACTGATGGTAACAATTTTTAGTAGAAACAAATATACTTACGAAAATGTCTTTCTTGAATTAATTAGGAAAAAAAAATAAAAGTCAAGTTGTTCCTTTCAAAATCCTCTACAAGTCCGTATTAATTTTATTAAACTTCTATGTACCGTTCTTTTAGACAAGTTGAAATGGAATTTGCACGAAAAAGTTTAATTTAGAAAGCCCAGAAAAAAAAAAAATAGCAAACTCAGATTATGTTGCTAGATCAGGGGAACAGATAGAAACCAAAATTGATGCCTTTATGCGTCTATTTTCGCCAGACAAGTTAAAAATATTTAACATGGAAGAGATAGCCGGGAATTTTTCTATTTCGTTCCCCCTTAATCAAATCCAGAAACAAACCAGCTACTCTAAGACTATTATCAAGAGCTCCATTAATTACCGAAGTTATATATGGTAATGCCATTTCTGTGGTTCTGCCCTTCCTGAAACGAAATTTAATTGGATTTAACAGTTTATGTAGTTCTAAATGATCATATATTCTAGTGTTAATACACTTTTCTAGCACACGAGAAATAACAGGAAGGACCGAAATAGGCCGATAATTTCCAAGATCATTCTTATTACCGCCTTTAAAAATAGGAGTTATCCTAGCAATTTTCAAGCAGTCAGGAAACCTTCTATGTTTCAAAAATACATTAATAAGGGAAGTAAAAACATCAGCAATATAAGGAAACGCTGTTTTTAACACAAGAAGATTAAGTGAATCACTAGCGGCCGACGTACTTTTCACCCCAAAAATAATTCTCTCTACTTCATCATGAGAGAAGGGTTTCATATACATAGAAATGTCAACAGGAGTCTTCATAAGAAACTCCAAAGGAGGATCATCATCAGAAGGTACAAAACGAGAAGATATAGTTACGCCAAAATTAGCAAAATGTTGAGAAAGAGCACCACATACCTCTTCTGATTTATTCGGTGGCAAACAAGTCCGCATTACTACTTCATCGGGGAAAATAGAATTTTCTGACGATATCACGCTTTTAATTGTTTTCCATGTTTTTGCAGGGTTAGCCTACCACAAGTTTCAGTGAATTTATCGTCGATTTTTTTTTTAACATTTCTCAGTAATTTATTAAGGGCATTCCTATAATTTTTATAAATTCTTGAACAAATCGGATCATTTTCATTATTTAAGAAATTCTTATAAAGTTGATCTCTTTTATTAATACAACGTAAGATGCTAGGCCACAGCCATGGTTTCTTAGGATTCTTTTTTCTTGATAGCGAACGAGCCATCATACAAGCGAACGAGTCATTATCAAAATCAGCATATCATAAAATCTTTGAAAACTCGTATTTATATCATCCGTAAGAAGCAAATGCGACCATGCTTGAACTGGGATAACGCAAGCGTTTTTAATCTGTATGATTGGAGACGAGAATCAGGTTCGTGATCCCTCTAACAGCCACCCATCTTCCTGCCACTTATTTTCAGATAGCTAAACATGCCGTATATTGCTTTAGCCAGAATCACCAAAGTATTCTCAATCAATACAGGTGGACCCTCGAAGTGAATTAGGTCCCGTCAATTACCCCTATATACATATTCTTGTCTCTTTAAATGAGCAACAATTATATATGTACGTGTGTATTTTTTTGGGGTTTTTTTCTATGTGAGTTTGAGAAAATTGGTTGAGAGCCATAATTTTGGGCAAAAAATCCATATGAGTGACGTCATATTTATGAGCACATTTCAAGAGCTCACATTCGACATATTTGCTCAGTAAGGGTTGTATCGTCTTTAGTTTATGATGCAGGCAAAATTACGCAAGAAACATAGCTTAGTATAAAATATTAAGTGTAATGACTCTTTTTGCAAAAGGCGTTTTCAGCAATTTTATGATACCTATAGGACAAATGAATAGCCTAGACCACGAAGAAAAAATTGTTATACGGTTAGAATACTTGTGACATGGACAATTACAACGAGTCAGAATTGAAAGTGAAGAACAAAGAATTATCTGGTTAGAAGAAATATGCGTTTAGGAGATTAGTGGCAGCGAGAATTACAAGAGGCAGTGAGAATCAGAACTTGTCAAATATCTTTTGAAAAATTCGCATCCTGGGATTTTTCGGCCGGCAAAGACGAACTACATAGATCACGAATTTGCGAAAATTCGTTGGGAACTTTAGGAAAATTATAAAAACTCATATGATTGAAGTTATATTTATGAGTTTGTTTCAAGAGAATAAATTACATCATCCCCCCTCCACCCAGGAGTGATCTTATCGTTTGTATATCTATGACGCAAGCAAAATTACAAAAGGAACATAGCGAAGTATAACATACCAAATGTAATGCGTCTGTTTACAAAAGGCGTTTTAAGCAGTTTCATAATACCTAGAATACAAACGAACAACTTAGAAATATGTGGTTGGAAGATAAACGGCAGCGATAATTACAAGCGATAGCGAAAAAACGAGTATCAGAACGTGTCAAAAATGAAATGAAGAATACAGAATATGCTGTTAGAAGACAAGCGACAGCGAAGGCAAATACGAGTCAAAATGAAAGGGAATATAAAAGAATTATTACTTTAGAAGAAAAACGCCCTCACTATCTTCCACGCCAATAAAATGTGGTGCAAAACCCAGTACAGACCTATTAAGATGCCATAAACTATGCAACTGTTAATTACAAGTAATTAGGACCCTTCAGCGTTATATGTATTCCTTGTGGAGCCCTCCATTTTGCCGAGGAAAGAGTAGCAAACAAATGTGTTTCATTTGGAACTTTCTACTAACAACAAAAATCAATATATACAAGCCTCAAAATTGGCTACGTATTTTTTTTCTCAATACTGGCATATTAACATTTTTGGCCACAAATTGATCTAAAACAGTCAAAGTTTTAAAGAAAAATTTATATTTTGCGCAGGGCAGTTGTATCGAACATAGGGTGATATCATAACATCAAGAAGAGCCTCACATTGTCCGCAGTTAGAAGACAAGTGACGATGAGAATCAATATATACAAACCTGTCGCGTAGCCATGCAGGCTTATAATGATAAAAGACGATGAAGGAGAAAGAAATACACAGTTAGAATACTTACGACAACGACAATTAACAAGTCACAATTGAAAGCGAAGAACAAACAACTATCCAGTTAGAAGATATAAGTAGTGGAGGCTTTCTAATTACTAAACGAAGTCCATATTTAAAAGACAACTGGACTCTAACCAGAACACGAAGAGAAAGGAATTTGACCTACTTTAGAGAGAGGGCGTGAAAATTCCATCCTCAGATTACAGATACTCGTACAAGAGATGTAGATTTAAAAATCGTCTGTGACGCTGGGTGAACATCAAATTGTTTCTTCAGGAATTTGTTATACAATTCTTGCAGGGAATTTGACATGAGATTCTTGCGTGCACATGGATAACACAAAGAATATATTTATTCCGAATGTATTCAACGCGGGAATTTTAAATACATATGTTTGGTCGGTATAATACACAAGTACCAAATGAAGAGTGTAGTTAATATAAAATTATGTATAGTATCGTGAATCTACATAAACTCGATATTAATAAAGCTGCATACATTTTAGTCAAGGATACGGTAGCCATTAGTGGTCAATGCCCCGAACCTCCAAGGGCCCCAATACACCTTCCTCCAACTTTTTGGCCCCCCCCCTCCATTTTTTAAATACTTTCTTTCAAATTTTGTTTACTTTTTTTAACTTTTATTTTTCCTTGTTAATCATGACTTTTACTATTAGAAAAATAATGTTTGTAGTAGCACTTTTCATTTTTTGTCTGACGTGGAATTTTTTGGACTTGGAAAATTATTCAACTCTTTTTTTATATTTATGTGCCTGTATTAGTGGTACTCTATGGTTGCTCACACACGCTACGCAGTTGTCCTAGTGATACTACATTCTTTTTACTTGTCTTAGAATGACATGAAATATACTTAAAACCAAAAATATTCACACTTAATGTTTTCGAAATACAAAATGAGAATGAAATAGATATTTTAGTCATGACTTATACTATTAGAAAAATAATGTTTGTGGTAGCACTTTTCTTTTTTTTCTGACTTGGAATTTTTTGGACTTGGAATATTATTCAACTCTTTTATGCTCCTGTATTAGTGGTACTCTATGATTGCTCATACACACTACGCAGTTCTCCCAGTGATACTATGTTTTTACACGTCTTAGAATGACATGAAACATGCTTAAAACCAAAAAATATCACATTTAATATTTTCGAAATACAAAATGAGAATGATATAGATATGCTAGTCAAGATTTTTATTATTAGAAAAATAATGTTTGTAGTAGCTGTTTTCTTTTTTCTGACTTGGAATTTTTTGGACTTGAAAAATTATTCAACTTTTTTTATTTTATTTTTATTTTCATTTTTGTGGTTGTATCAATGGTACTATATTCTTACTCATAGACACTACATAACTGTACCAGTGATACTATATTTTTACGAAGTATATGTAAAGTAAATAAAATAAGATTTTAATATTTTCGAAATACAACATCCTTTGTCAGATACATCAGATAAAATTGAAAAAATCTAAGTATCAGAGTGATTAAATTCTTTATTAGCATCTTTTGTTGGCTACATAGGATAGCATTGACAAAATCTAAGTATCGGAGTGATTATATTCTTTATCAACATCCTTTGTCAGACACATGGGATAACATTGTCAGAATCTAAGTATCAGAGTGAATAAATTCTTTCTCAACATCTTTTGCGAGATACGATTGATAACACTCAAAAAATTCAAGTATAAGAGTGAATTGAATAAATCTTTTATCAACATCATTTGTCGGATACGTTGGAAAACATTAACAAAATCCAAGTATCACAGTGAATAAATTCTTTATCAACATCTAGTGTCAGATACGTCAGATAAAATTATCAGATAAAATTACCAAAAATTATCTCAGTATCAGAGCGATTAAATTCTTTATCAACGTCTTTTGTCAAATACATCAAATAACATTGACAATATCTAAGTATCAGAGTGAATAAATCATTTATCAACATCCTTTATAAGATACGTCGGATAGAATTGATAAAATCTAAGAATCAGATTGAATAAATTCCTTATCATCATCTTTTGTCGGATACATAGGATAACATTGAAAAAATCTAAGTATCACAGTGAGTAGATTCGTTATCAGCATCTTTTGTCGGAAATATCAGATAAAATTCACAAAATCTAATTATCATAGTGAATAAATTCTTTATCAACGTCCTTTGTCGGATACGTTAGATAACATTGACAAAATCTAAGTATGACAGTGAATAAATTTTTGATCAACATCTAGTGTCAGATATGTCAGATAACATTAGCAAAATCTAAGTATCAGAGTGACTAATTCTTTATCAAAGTCTTTTGTCGGATACAACGGATACCATTCACAAAATCTACGTGTCAGAGTGAATAAATTCTTTATCATCGTCATTTGTCAGATACGTTTGATAAAATTGACAAAATCTAAGTATCTGAGCGATTAAATTCTTTATCAACATCCTTTGTCGGTTACATAGGATAACATTGACAAAATTGAAGTATCACAGTGAATAAACTATATCTACATCTTTTGTCAGAAGCTTCACATAATATTATCAAAATCTAAACATCAGATTGATTAGTTCTCTACCAACGTCCTTTGTCGGATACATCGGATAACATTCACAAAATCCAAGTATCAGTGTCAATAAATTCTTTATAATAGTCTTTTGTCAGATAAGTTTGATAACATTGACAAAATCTAAGTATCAGAGTGAATAAATTCTTTATCAATGTGTTTTGACAGATACATCGCATAACATTCACAAAATCTCAGTATCAGAGTGAATAAATCCTTTACCAACATTTTTTGTCGGATACATTGGATAACATTATCAAAATTTAAATATCAGAGTGATTAAATTCTTTAACAAAATCATTTGTGAGCTACACAGGATAACACTGACAAAATCTAAGTTTCAGAGTGATTAAATTCTTTATCAACATCCTTTGTTGGATACACCGGATAACATAGACAAAATCTGAGTATCAGAGTGAATAAGTTCAGTATCATCATATTTTATCGGATATATAAGATAACATTATCAAAACTATTAGAATAAATTCTTTATCAATGTCATTTGTCAGATACGATTGATAGCATTCACAAAATTCCAGTATAAGAGTGAATATATCCTTTATCAACATCATTTGTCGGATACGTTGCTTAACATTAACGTAGTCTAAGTATCACAGTGAATAAATTCTTTATCATCATCTTTTGTCGGATACGTCAGATAATATTATCGAAATCTATGTATTAGAGTGATTAAATTCTTCATGAACATTCTTTAGTCACTTAAAACGGATAACATTGACAAAATCTAAGCATCAGAGTGAATAAATTATACATTTTTGTCGGAGACATCAGATAACATTCACAAAATCTAAGTATCAGAGTGAATAAATTCTTTATCAACATCTTTTGCCATATACGTTACATTCACAAAGTCTAAGTATAAGAGTGAATGAACTCTTTATCAACACCATTTGTCGAATACGTTGGATAATATTGACAAAATCATAGTATCACAGTGAATAAATTTATTATCAACATCTAGTGTCAGATACGTCAGATAACATTATCAAAATTTAAGTGTCAGAGTGATTAATTGTTTATCAACATCTTTTGTCAGATACATCGGATTACATTGACAAAATCTAAGTATCAGAGTGAATAAATCATTTATCAACATCCTTTTTAAGATTCGTCGGATAAAAAAGACAAAATCTAAGAATCAGATTGAATAAATTCATTATCAACATCTTTCATCGGATACATCGGATAACTTTCACGAAATTATGGCTACAAATCAAAAAGTGTGGCTATAACTAAATAATTGCTGTGTGCAGGCTAATAACAATTCTTTCAGCATTAGTAGTTAGACAAGAGAACCTTGATATGTTTTATGGTATGTTCTATGATATGTTCTACCGGAAGAAACTTGTAGCAAAAAAACCTTCAGAGTGCAGGTACAAGTCAATTGACAGCATCATAACAGGTAAAAAGGTGAATAGCTAAATTTTGAGCTTATCAAATCAAAGCTGTAAACGGAGCCTTGTCCCAAAGGGACACTAAAGCTGAAAAAAGAGATTACAGGTGAAAACATTATTAAACTGTCTCAAGTACCTGAAATTCGAAAAAAATTAGAAAGCTAAAAAGTTTTCTTAAGCAAACCGACATAGAGTAAGCTAAAAACAGTTACTGACACAAGTTGGTTTTTCGAAATAAAACCATAAATAAAAGTTCAAATAGGGATAAAATCCTTTTAATAGACAGTGATGATGATAACAGTGATAGAAATTCACAAAAATACCAGATATTTTGGTCACATATACAGTGACCGTCATCAGTAGAAAAAATAAACTAAAACAATTTAAAACAAAAGTTTATATACTAAATCAAATAACACTACATATTGTTTAAATCTCTAATTCTTTTCAAAGCAAAGGCGGAAGCTATTCTCTTTTACCTTCTTGGATTCGGTTCATTAGCGTTCAATGATATAACATTTGGACAAAGGTCAACTACATTGGCTGAATTGAACTTTACTCTGTCAGATTTTAATAAATGATCATAGATAGAGTTCAGCCCATATTCACCTGTATCCCGATTCAAAGCAATATTCTTGAATAAGATTTTCCTTATTTCAAGAATTTCACGAAAATTTTGCTTTAAACCCCGATCCCTAGAAATCAAAGAGACATTCTCGAACAAAATAAAATGGTCTGGAAAATTAAAAATATGTTCTGAAAGGGCTGAAGTAATAGAACCAAAGAAAAGTAGAAAACAAAGATTCAAAACAAGGGAAAAAATAAATGTATACAGTCGTAAATGGGAAATGTACATAGTGGTAACAAATTTTAGTGAGAAAATATATATAGTTATAAAGGTATTTTGAAAACCTTTACTAAATATGGAATTGTTATTGTATAAAATTATAAATGTATAAATTTGAATTGTAAGAACTGTTGCCAAGCCCTTAAATAGCGGCTAATCACAGTTCTCGGTTATAGTGTATCAATCTATTTGTTAGAGTTGATTTTTTTCGTAAATAATTAATTGCAGTTAAGACTTATTAGATAAAAGTCTTGACGGACTTATTTAAAAGTTATACAAATAACAAATATTGCAGTGACTAGATAAATTGTAAGGGTACAAAATTAATGTTTGTGTTTAAACAATTAAGTTATGTAAAAACATAACTTAAGTCATTTTAAATTATCAATGTAAATATAGTGAATTAATATGTTGAGTGTTTTTGTTTTTTTATTTTGCTTTTTGTATCATTCAAGAAGTATTCTACATTAATACTTCATAAGCAATTAACAAAACCCTAATTGGAATCATTTGCAATGCTAGTCTATACTGTGTTTTTTTTAAATGCTTTAAGTTTTAACCAGTAGTTGAATGTTCTATCTATGTTTTATGGCTCCACAATACTTCTATAAGTTTATCACACAATACTCGTGTCTATAGTGATTTTTCATTATTAGAAGTAATTTTAAGTTTTAACTAGTGATTTAACATTATATATAAACTTTTTGACTTCTAGTCAACGTATAAATATTTTTAGTGTGTAATAATCTGCTAATGATTAAAAACTCTAGATTAAGTTTGAAAAGGATGACGAAACAAATTGCCGGCAAGAAACATGATGTTTCGATTTAAGCGGCATGTCAGGCTTAAAGTAAAAAGAGAGAAAAGTAATTAAAAGTAATTAACCTTCGTTTAAAAAAAAAGAATGCAGTGATAAATACAAAATTGAGTGTTTCTTTTTACTATACATGTAACATTTTATGCTTTATGCGTATTTTAATATGAATATTTATTTTAGATACAGGCTTAGTGTTTTGGGGGGAAATCAGATTTTTCGTAGCATCCTTCCGGATCCATTTTTTCAATCATTTTTTGACGCCTTTTTGGAAAGTAGCAAATTTCAAAGCCAGTTCAATTGTATCCTGATACTAACAGCTCATACCATCAGAAACCAAACCATAACTGGTTAACTAATATTTTGGAAACTGTATGCAGTATTACAGAACATTGCTACCAGTTTATCATAAAGTGAGATAAAATCAAAACTTAAATTAGGCCTAGAAAATGTGCTACGTAACCTAAATGGCTTTATACTATTGGAAGAATGTGAAATGCATTGTCTTGGAAAAATATGTGAAAATTTAAAAAAACAAAAATTGTTGTGTATAATTTATCCAAAGCATTTCTAACCCCAAAAAATAAACGGTAAAACGACCACATCACCCAGATAAATAAAATTATTAATGGGAATTAAACTTAAACTGAAATAATTAATAAAGTTTCTAATATAAGTTTAAATCAAATGTAAGCCAAAAAAACACTAATATAACGCTTAAGCCACTGTAGGTTAAGCTAAAACAGAAGATACATATAAGGATGAGGGTGAAAAGAGAATTTTACAGTCTTAAAAACAAAAAGAAAAAAAAAGAAAATGAGAAAGAAGGATAAATTCCAAAAATTGATATCCTTGGAAGAAAGGACATGACTCTAAAGAAACCCATTGAGAGTGTATGCACAGAATGACCCAAAGATGGCAGTATCAGAAATATGTACAAAATTAAGTTGTTTTAAAAGTAAAATATTGAGAGTTGAGGGCAAATCTTCTCAAAATAGGGAGTATAGTGGTGACGCTTTCTAATTCAGTCAATTTGGAATTTAGTAAAATATTAAGACGCAAATACAAAAGTTTAGAAATACCACTTTTTATTAAGATACGGAACATATCCATGCAGGTGTATGCTTAATAGGAAATTGGGAAATCACCACTTCCTAGCTATGCGCGTGAGTGGGTCCCGATAAGGTGTGGTTGAGGAAATGTATAAAAGATACATTTTATGGGAAGGAGCTGCCCAATACTAACTTTATGCCGGACTGACCTCTGGTCCGTTGATGTAGAAATACCTTGGAATATTTTCAGATTATTGTGATTGTCTAAGTCTCATATTGTACTATATATTATTGTAGATATCTGATACCTGTGGTCTCCCTGGGACAACCAGTCCCAGCAGAATACATATCTATTATGAATCCCTGTACTGGTGTATGTTAACTGAATAAAAGTATTTTCTTATAGCCAAACCCTCTACAATCCAAATTTATTCCCTCAAATATACCCAGCTGGTACGCTTCATTAGTCAGGTCATAGCCTAAGGCACGCTACCAAAGTCTAATTACTTTAGGGCCATAGTTTATCTCCCCTAGAAAGGAAGAATGAAGGTATCTACAAAAACTTCACCTTTAATACCATAAAACCACTTTACCACAATTAGAGACCAAATCAAAGTTTAATGAACATTCAGTTATTATTTTCCAGATTAACCAAAATAAAACCGAGAACATCTTCCTAGAACTAAAACGACGACCGGCGAATACGAACGCAGTTAGTGATTACAAATTTCTTGATATTATCAGTTTCATCAGTATCGATTACTTCATTGTCATCATTTCTCAATCATCCCAGAGAATAGAAGATCTATAGAATTTTCAAGAAATCTGTTACAGTATACAAAAAATCCTTGTCCATTGTTTAAACTTGGAATAAAAATGTCTGCTCCTGCTAAAACACATGAAGGTATATATAACTTATACAAATTGTTGACTAACTTAGGTCAAGGCTAAAAGGGTTTTGCAATTTTAAACTGTTCATAGGTTTGGTTTTTTTTTTTTCCTTTGATGGTTTTGTAATCCTGCATAATAATTTCCAGGGTACTATTGTATTTTTACCTACCCAAAGAAGGCACTATAAAATTCTGAAAACCAGCCTATTTTAATAAATTCTAAAATAGGCTAGACTACTTACCAAGGCTAATAGCTTATAGGCCTATTTACTTATAACTACATTGTTTTAACTATGTATTTTCAGTATAGGATTCTTTTGTTTCAGCTGAACACCCATTAATCAAAGTAACACTGATGGGATTTAGAAATGAAAAAAATACATGGGAAATATGTAATGTGGGCTAGCCCATATATTTGCATAGGCTAATAAAAGAGGTTGAAGTTGAGATAAATTGAGGAGCTTCTAGGAATGATAAAAGTTAATAGTGTATGTGAGGCTTTTTGGTAAATTTTTAGGTGGCCACATAATTTAGCTAAGATGAAAGTGAAAACATAATTTGATGTCTTTTTTTATGCTCTTTCATAATTCAAGAATTGATTCTGAGGCTAGTTATTTCTTAGGTAAAATACTACTTTAGTGGTAAAGTTCTACCAAATCATATTATTGACTTACGCCTAAAGTGAATATACCACTTGGTGCCTTTTTTGGTCAATATATACGAAATCATATTATTGAGTTAGGACTAAAGTGAATACACCATTCAGTGCCTTTTTTTATGCTGATTACGAATATAATAATCATTCCTATCGGAAATTCAAATTTAAGCCATTTTTGAGCTCTTGAAAATTACAAAAAATAGGGTGTAAAAAGGCTAATATAGCGTGGAAAAAGGCTTAAAACCTTTGTTTTAAACTTACTGTTTCATAATAAATACTTATTTTAATCCATAAGCACTGACTTTCCATGAGTAAGTTGGATAATCACAAGTATATATGTTCCAAGAATTCATTTTGCAAATATTATGTATTTTTTTCTTCCTTAACGCTGAATGTTCAAGAATGCGTTTTTGACAAACCGTCGAAAATATTAAAGGATTAGGATAGGTTTGGTTAGGTTAGGATAGGTTAGGTTTAATATTTTCGACGTTTCGTCGAAAACGCATTCTTGAACATTCAGCGTTAAGGAAGAAAAAAATACATAATATTTGGAAAATAAATTTTTGGAACTTATATACTTGTTACTCATGGAAAGTCAGTGCTTGTGGATTAAAATAAGGATTTATTATGAAACAGTAAGTTTAAAACAAATGTTTTAAGCATTTTTACACCCTATATTAGCCTTTTTACACCCTATTTTTTGTCATTTTCAAGAGCTCAAAAATGGCTTAAATTTGAATTTCCGATAGGAATGATTATTATATTTGTAATCAGCATAAAAAAAGGCATCGAATGGTGTATTCACTTTAGTCCTAACTCAATAATATGATTTCGTATATATTGACCCCTTTTTTTATGCTCATTACAAATATAGTAATCATTTCTATTGGAAATGAATTTCAGCCCCCCCCCTATGTATGCCAGTTCAGGGTATATATTTCTACAACCTAACCCTGAATTGGCATATATAGGGGGGGCTGAAATTCATTTCTGATAGAAATGATTATTATATTTGTAATCAGCATAAAAAAGGCATCAAATGGTGTATTCACTTTATTCCTAACTCAATAATATGATTTGGTAGAACTTTACCACTTTAGCTACTTTTGGCTATCTTGGAAAGGGGTTAGGTTAGGAAAATGAAACTTTCAGGAATGGGTCTACAGGCTAAAGAATGTCCAGGGAAGGTATTTGAAGTACCTGCCTCCACTCCTCCCACTAGAGGGTTCTGAAATTTGCCTACATGACAGGTCTATACCTATTGAAATTTTGACAAAAAAGCACTTTACCTTAATTTTCAGTTATCAGTTTCTTTTTTCTGGCTTTAGTTCTGAAATATCAAATTCCTGTGAGTAGAATTTTAAGCAATATCAATGTTTTTTTGTTTTGTTTTTCAAAATTTAGGAAATGTATTTGCAGATCTTTTAAACCTTTTAAATTGGAATTGAGCAAAGTTAAAGCAGAAAATCTATTTTTCAAAGTTTCACTTTTGTAACACTCAAATTTTAAAGTTCATCAAAGGTCAGGGCCCTCTAGAGGAGAAGGAGTAGAGGTAAATACTTCAAAATACCTTCCCAGGTCATTCTTTAGCCTGTAGACCAATCCCTGAAAGTTTCATTTTCCTAACCTAACCTCTTTTCCAGATAGCTAAAGTATAATTTTACTGTATCTTCAGCCCTTAAAGGGCCCAAAATGTAGGCCTATTTCATTTTGTAACCACACAAAGAAGTCACCAACACTAGTTAAGTGTAATCAAAGTGGTTAAAAATGTATCACTAGTTTAGAAATTGGTTGTTTGGTAAATTTTTCACAGTTCATATTATTCATTTATGAATAAAGTAAACATACCTCTTGATGCCTTTTTTCTGCTCTTTCTAAATATAATAATCATTTTTGTCACAAATAAATTTTATCTCCTCCCCTATATATATACCAATTCAGGGTATATATTTGCACATTTGGGGGGGGGGGGAATGAGGGTAAAGTTTATTTCTGATGCAAATGAGGGGTAAGTTTACACTTTACCCCCCCCCCCCTTTAATCTGCAAATATATACCCTGAATTGGGATATATAGGGGTGGGGGTAAAATTCATTTGCAGAAAAAATCATTGAGCATAAAAAAGGCATCAAGTGGTATGTTCACTTTATTCATAAGTCAAGAATATGAACTGCAAAAAATTTACAGGTTGTTCAAGAGTATTATATTTGAAAAATACTTATTTATAACAATTAAAACCTCATTTATTAGGCAACTCAAATATAAACTATTTTCCTACCATTTGAATGCCATTGTATGCCAAGTATTTTGAATACCATTGACAAAAAGTGCTGAATTTTGCAATTCAAAACTTTGCCATCAACAATTCTGGGTGTATTATATTTCAGGGTATTTTGGTACATTTGGGGGGGGGATGCATAAATTACATGGTAAATTTGCAGTTGGCCATATAATTATTCATATAAATACCTTTCAATCAATCATTTATTACCCACAACTACAAGACAACAAGTAGTACAAGTGGAGTATAAACATAATAATAAAAAAGAAAAACAAAAAAGAACATCAACAAACACTAGCAATTAAATTAAACTAAGAAAAGAACTGTAAAAGACAATGGTCAGGGCCAATATTACAAAATGCATCAGCAGAAAGCTTTTTGTTTAGGTCACCAAGCTTTTGAGTTACATCTGTAACATAGAAATTTAACTAGGGGTTTTTTACTTTGGGGCCTCTTTAAGGGCTCAAGATGCAAAAGGTCCCAGAAGCAATTCTTCAATTATCAAAGATCATTAAAAGTGACGTATGGGGAATTTGGTGTAGGACCTATATAGGCATA
>JAQQPU010007301.1:3622-39354 GCA_029168905.1 Artemia sp. Kazakhstan ARC1039
GGGGGGGGGGGGGGGGGGGGGCTAGTTACCCTCCAATTACTTTTGACTATTAAAGAGGGTACTAGCCCTTTGAATTTCCAATCGAATGAGCCTGTTTTGAAGTTTCTACGACAAAGCCTTCTATAAAAACCTTATATGCCCCCAGGCCATAACTTAAAACCCTTGCCCTGAGGGTTGTGAGGGAGTGTCCTCCTCAAAAACATATTTTCTGTCTGGAAAACAACTACACTGAACAAAACGGCTATCTCAAAATTTTGATTGGATGTGTTTGGGGGAATGATGGGCGTCCAATCACTTTCGACTATTAAACAGGGTACTAGCCCTTTGAATTTACGCTAAAGTTTGGCTTTCTCACAATTCTATTTTTTTTTTAAACAATAAAAAACTTTAGCGTAAAGAGCGAGGCGTTGAGTAGGGCACAGCCCCTTTCATATACAGAATAATTTCTGTTCGTTTTAAGTTTTAACGTCGTTCCTTACTTTCAGTTAAATAAACTTGTTTTTTTTTTATTTAATTGTAGCAAAGGACAATACTTAGTTGTGACTTGTATGACAAATCCGTTGTTTCATCAACTACCACACTGTAGAACTTAGCAGAATGAATTCGCGCAAGAATTACTTTAAGAGTCTACTTCTTTATTCGCTTTGTGTTGTTTTTCTTATAGAAGTAGCATTTGCACCTGAGCTTTCCAAATGTTGCTTTTAAGGCGTGTCACCGCTATTTACACAGTACCTTAGAAAGCTCTTTAAAGTTTCCTTTGTATGTCAATGGGCCCTTCTCTGTAAATAACTCTCTATCATTTCTATGACCACGAAAAGCGATGTTCTGACGACCAAAGATAATACTTGATTTTATAATTGGCTTCAATGCTCTGTTTTTCTGCACTTGTTGGTTGCGTTTTTTTTTTTGTTTTTTTTTTACGGCTCAAAATAGTGGTTTCATTGTTATTATAATTTAGAGGGAATTTTTTCCTGTATAAACTGAACTGCAGTGATACTGATTATTTTCATGATGCACCAAGTCAAAGTCTTTTCTAGTTAACTTATCAAAGTCACGAGGGGCTACTTTATCAACATTTGCAGTTAATCGAAGCCTCTTTCCCCTTGGACCTTAAACAAAACACAATATTTACGGAATAAGCTCCTCATCCTTTTGAGAGTAGTAGCCTTTTGAGAATAGAAGAAAATCTTTTTTCTTCCCTCCCTGCTTCTTGTGAACTGAACAGGGAAAGGTGTATTTAGATGTCAGAATCCAAGGGTTCTGAACCAATTGATAACGCGTACGATCATCCAGTTTTTCAATTCTATCGATGCTGCTTCCGATATAATTTTCGCAGCAAGTGCTTATATCTTCAATGTTTGTGTTAGGATTTGGTCTATACATTTCAATTAATGCTAACGAATCACCTACAACTTCACCATTCGTCACAGTGCTGGAATCACTGTCAAAACTGAAATTCTCATTATTTTTATTTTCAGTTTGACGTAGGTCGCCCACTCGCTTAGCTTTCGAATCAAAAAAATTGTCTGCAGTTGACAGTTGTCTTTGCTTCGACATCATAACTGGTTGGTATTATCCGACATTTTGTATTGTTTAAACCCTTCTAGAGTTGCGACTAACCCTAATGTGGGTCTGTTATTGCAGTCATTTTAAGAAATTTGCTTCTTTACTGAAGAAGAAACTGGTTTTGACATGCACCTTTTGTGAAGCTTCAACGATTTACGACATGACAAGCTACAAAATGCCTTGTAAACTCGGGTGACACTAAATACCCTGGATAATTTCCTAAAGACTTCAGGCAGACAGATCAAGTGCCACCAAATTGTTTTCAAATATGCGTTGATTCAAGCGTTGATCTCACAATCAAGTCGCTGAAATCTAACAGCGATATAACGTTTTGTCCATGCCAAGAGGGAGGGGGGTCGTCTTTCCCCAGGATTCGCTACTGGGACCAACAGGAACACCTACTGATCTTTTCATTGCTTTTTATCGTTGACTTTACCATTCCGTACAAATTAAATAACCTGGAACAATAATAATCAAAGATAGTTAGGTTTTTCTGTTGGTTCAGGGCTGGGAACTTTGACTAGTCCCCAGAAAATCTTGGGTTCAACTGCCGCGGCAGCAGTATATTTTTCAAGTAATTAGCTTTAATTAGTAGGCTACAAAACGAGCTAATTCGATGCTGCACTTAGTCATTTCCGCTAACTTTTTAGCAGAAAGGCAAGCAATATTACATTATTTAAATTATGAAGATGATTTTATTATGCATAATTAGAGGCATAATATGAACTCGTAGCCCCTTAAGTAGCCCCCCTTTTCTCCGCTAAATTCTTAGAAGTAAGTTGGGCATGTTGCAAGTTTCTAGAACCGGAATCATCCAGAGATTTTCAATCCTTATGATTGGAAACACTCAAAACCCTTCCAACACCACTCATACTGCCAACTTGTCAGGTGAAAGGTAGGCCTTTTTTGGCCGGCTTGAAACTTATACTGGAAGTACGTTAAGCCAATGGGACATTAAAAGAATGACTTATGGAAGTGTACACCTCTTATCTTTGCACAGAGGCGCTCAGATCCACTTAAAACTTATTGTGAAGTAGCCTACCTTTAATTGAAAAAAAGAGAGAGGACATATTTTCATTGGTGTATTGAAACCTTGAAACCTTCTGTATGAAACCTTGTGAATCCACCAGAAATTTGCACATATCTTCATCTCCCCTGTTAAATTTTAGAACACTGGGTGTTTTTGGTCCAGGCACTAGAGACTATAGGCTTAAAAGCTTCGAAAGTTGAGAATTCCTCAAGCTTAGAAAGTTTGAACCCTTTTAGTCCCTGGACTATATGTTTCAGTGGTCTTCGGTTCCCTGGGGATATTTCCTTGTGGGGGGGGAGGGGGTCTAAGAACTTTCAGTTGATTATCAACACATTCAATTCATCAGTTACTTTTCCGGCAAGCTATCACAGTAGTTACCAATCTCAGGCGGTCAAATTTTTCAAGATCAAACTTTAATCCATCACGCTCTGGTCGGCTTTGCTCGCTTGCACCTCGGCCAAGACTTGCTGGCTGTCTTCTGTTGTCTTCGTATATTCTTCTGATTTTACTTTATTATTAGAGACACAAGGAGGGCCCGTGACCTTTTCAACCCTCCCCCCCCCCGTGCTAATAAAACTATCTCTTGATTATTATCCCTTCAATAATTACAAATTCTGGAATGTTGAGGCTTGTTATGCTAGGGATAGGGATAAGAATTTATTCTTATATAATAAACATTATATAAATTATGTTTTATCTTATATATATTATATATAAACAGAAAAATAGTGTCAGAAAAGGGTACGTTTGAAATGTTAGAACTAAATTGTAAGTCAAAAAAAAATTATCTCTAATAAATTGTATGTTTCACTCCTATAATTGTTGATTAATGTTTTGATTTTTTTTTTTTTTTTTTTTTTGATGCTCTGGCAAAAACAGCCACACCGTCCGAAATATATAGTTTCCAGTGAAGTGTAGATTGCTTTGTGCTTAGTTGCGCTTTGCTGAAAGCTTATTATGATACAACACATGCCCAATGGATAACTTTAAATATTCTGTCATTTTTTAAAAAGGATTAATTTCAGTGTTTTCAGCGAAAATATTGATTATGCGTTGTTTTCAGAAACTACCAGCACTCGACTGATTGTTAGGAGCGGGGAGTTGAAGGGGGTATCAAGCCCCTTTCTCTTCAGGATAGCTTTTATTGGTTTTATGTTTTCATACTGGACTGGTTTACTTTTTCTGAAAAAAGTTTCTTTTTGAGAATGTAATCGAAATGGAAAGACGAAGTTAATTTATAGAGATCATTAGAATTTGACTTGGACGTTAGAAATATTTTCTTTTCAAACACCTTAAATAAACAAAGTGTGTTTAAAATAACAATACTTAAATACGTATAATATAAACAATATAAAAATGTAATATAACGTAAGTAATAAAAGTCCTTATTAGTTTTTCCCTCATTTAGCTGCTTTAAACTCCTTAAAATCTGAACTTGACTGTTTTAGTAATTTAAAACCTTTATTTCAGCCTTGTGAGAAGCAGTCAAAGTGGTCTTTTTCGATAGAACCTTGTAACTCTTCTGCGATGGAAAATCCACAAATTAGACACAAAAAACGGCCGTATTCAGTGTCTCCTATATATAGTGTCCTTGATCCACGAAGTGATTTTGAGGTGCGTTATCCAGCCCGGACAAATATGTTTCATTCAAGGCAGCATTTATATCCAAGAAATGACGGATACGTAGCAACAAATGGCTTCTTCCCGCAGCATCTGCATCGCAGTTTGTCAGTTAGTCAATTTATGTCAATGGACGATCAAATTTACCAGCAGTTAAGTATACCTGAAAGCCCAACTATATTGAGATCTACCCAAGACAAACTCCATATCCCCGAGCTTCAACAGATGAACAGAGGTAGCAATCATTTCTTGCACAGGATGAGTCACGCATATCACAAGAATCAACGACACAGCATTAATTTGGAGCATATTATGTCCCTTGAGCAACTGGATGTGCGCAAGGCTCAATTTCAAGCTCATTCTCGGTCTTTCAACAAAAGATCGAAGTCCTTCCTTGGAAACAAAACTGATACTCGTAGTCTGGAAAATAAACAAACACGAAGCCATAAAAAACCTGATGTTTTGCAGCGTAATGTCATGAAAGTAATGGCTCAAAATAAGTTTGACGAAGAACTCGAGTATATGACATCTGATGCGCAAAAATTTGCACCAATTATAAAAGACAAGTTTATAAAGAATGCAAATATATACCTCCCTTCTTCTCCTCCTATTCTGCAATTACAAGAAAATTGTAATGACGAATCTAATGACAAAGAAGTTTCTGATGATCATAACCATCCCTTTCAAAATTCACATCTTAATAGAAAAATGTCAAACGACTCGCTTTGCTCTACTCAGAGTGTTGAAGAATCGTTCCAACTTAACCGTAGTAGATCATCAACTAGTTTTGAATATCTGCCAGAAAATAAAAATAGCGAATATTTGATGGACAGTGATAGTCCAGCAAGTGAGAAAACACAGAAAACCCTAGTCAGCTCAAGTGAAGAAATAACAACACTCAGGAAACTAATTAGTGAAGGTATCATAAAGTTAGATGAAGTCCCTCCTGGATTTACCCCGCCTCCTCCGCCAGCGAATATCCACAAACATGATCGCGATAAACAACGGAAGTCTCATCAAAGTAATGTGGAAGACAACTTTTTTCAGTCTGTTACGTTGTCGCCTGTTGCAAAACCAAGCAAAGTCTTAAAACCTATAAAATCGCTTGATCTTGACAATCCGCACAGAAAAAGATTACAATCAAATATGTCAAAGTCGACAGAAAATTTATTTAGAACCGGATTTCAAAATAACAAAATACCTGGGAGTGGCAAAAAGGGAGGCACGGTTGAAACAGGTATGCATGCTTATTTCTCTTCCTAATCTTTAATTTTACTTCTAGAGTTAATTTCTACTATATCTTGGGGTATACCTAGGATTTTGTGTGGGAAAGTCAAAACTTTTAGCAAATAATGTCCGACAACAATTAATAAAATTACAGAAATACAATCAAATGCATTAAAAAGAAAATTTGTCAAGACCATAAATGAAAATAAAAAAATTGAAAGGAAATATTAGGAAATTTTTGTAATAATTAAAGCCTTAGCAAAAGGGAAAAAATATAAATAGAAATAAACGTGAAAGAATAAATAAATAAAAAGAACTACGAGGTAAGTCATTTTGAATACTGCATGAATCTAGAACAATGAACCGTGGAGACAGCCAACAATATCCATCTTAAGGAAACGATTGCCACACATGTATTGCCTGGCAAAATAAAGATATTTTGCCACAGAGGAAGGATCTGTTTGGGGTTTTGAATTTTTGATAGGTACAATGGCGAATTGTAGTTCTCTTTTATAGCAAACGAAACGGAAGATGAAAAAACAAACAAGACAAAATAAAAAAACAGCCGTTAAATAGAAATAAGAAATAAACCATTGCTACTGCAGCATCAATCCAAATCAAATTAATCATGGAGACATCGAGAAGTTGTATATTCAGAGAAAAAATGCAGATGGGTATTGCCTGATAAGATCTGTATATTTGGCCACCAAGGAGGGATCTGTTTGTGATCTTCTATTTTTTACCTGCATAATGGGGAAATATGGTTTTCTTTTCTAGCAAACAAAACATCAAAAAAACAACAAGACAAAATATTAAAAAGAACAAAGAAATAATCTGTATCTATTGTAGTTTTAATCCAAATTAAATCAATCGTGGAGACAGTGAGAAAATACATCTTCAGGAGAAAAATTCCCGACAGGTATTGCTTTATAAAACCTAGATATATGGTAACAAAGCACGGATTTATTTGTGATTTTAAATTTTTAATGGCAGGTATTATGGGGAATTTTAATTCTCTTTTCTAGGAAACAAAACAAAACATCAAAAAAATATGTATATATTAATATAAACATTAAAAAGAACTAAGAAATAAACCATATCTACTGTGGCATTAATCTAAATAAATTAATTGGAGAGACAGTGAGAAGATATAGTCAGGGAGCCACACGAGAGAAATATTGATATTTAAGGTTTTGGGTGATCAGCAAGCAGTAGAAGGTTTGAGGATGCCATCTGACGTAATCGTTTATGCTGAATACGAAAATCAAAGTTATATAGTCGACAAATGGGTGCTATAACCGCATTTTCTCAAATCCCTTAAAAATGAGTCTCAACTGACCAAAATTCCCTTGGAATCGATAAAAAATTCAAAATTGCTCAATTTAAAGGAAATTGAATAAAGTTCAATTTTCTTCTTCCAAAATTGTTTTATTTTTTTTTACGTTCAATTGTAATCTTTAAAATAGACAAAATAAATACCTTAATTTATAGCATTTTGGGATTAATCTTGCTCCATCTTGAAAATTTGCGCATATAATGTATATTTTTATTAGTGGAATCGTAACGAACTTATTAGTGGAATCGTATCGTTCTACAAAATGTGTGATCTAGAAATTCTCTATTCCATTTAGTTTTTGAACTATAAGTAAAGAAGCAGAGTGACCCAATTTTTAGCTCGGATAACCAGAGGCATGCATCCAGCATGTCCTGGTAAATCTCCGTGACCTTAGCAGAATAGAAAAACTCCAGCAAAACACTAGAACATAATTATGGTTGAGTATACTGCTGCTAGGCCTAGTTAAATAGAGCCTGGGGCAAGAGATATAATTACTGAAGATAGGTTTTACGTGTGATAATTTTAAAACACTTATCACTCAAAGCGCAAAGGATTTTGATGTGTCCTTCTCTGGTTATTCTTACAATCATTTGCATACATAGGCTACCTCAGGGTCACAACCCTGCCCTTTGTCAGGTTTTCTTCTCTAATATTTTTCTATCTCCTCTTATCCATTGTCTCTACTCTAAAATCTTACTCTTTTTCTACCTTGAATGAAATTGAAGGGATTATTAGCCACATTTTCAGTTGCTAGACTTAGAACCAGTTGATTTTTGGACTAATTTGGATTGTTAGACCATAATGAGATAGCTAAGAAATTAACATTCTATTAGATTCAGAATTCAATTCTGTGTCCAATTATAACAATCATTTCCTTTGTAAATTGGTACATTTGAAAAAGTGGCAGATTCGAAAATATTTAAGGCTATTTTCAGTATACTGGTCACTGCTGACTGACTACAAGCAACTCGTAAATGGAAATGGGATCCAAAATGCAGCTATTGTTAATAGCTACAATTTTAATTGCCAGGGACTTCCCCAAACCAGTTGTTATTTATTGTTTTCTTGCTTTGTAAATTGTCAGATGCTTTTGTCATGTTTTAATAACCTTATTGTAACTTTAAGTGATAAATTTGAAAACTTCAAGCTGTTTTCATTTAAAAATGTATTCATTCTACTGGTCATAGGCAACTGGCTACAAGCAATTTGCAGCCTTCAAGTTGTTCATGTGGTTGTAAATACTATCTTCAGGAGAAAAATTCCAGACGAGCATTGCTTTATAAAATTTAGATTTTTGGCCACTAAGGGGGCATCTGTTTTTTATTTTAAATTTTTGACAGGTATTACAAGGAAATCTAGCTCTCTCATGTAGATACGAAACAAAATATTAAGAAACAAAACGAAAAAAAAGTTTTTGAAAGAATGAGATAAGAGATAGCCATTTTGTTTTGTCATTAATCTAAATATATTGGTTGTGGATATAACGAAAAGATACATGGTTAATAAAATATTCCAGGTAGATATTTCATGAGAAAATTTATTTATTTGGCCATCTAGAAAGAATCTGTTTTTAATTTAAGTCTTTGGTACTTATTATAGGGAAATTTAGTTATCCCATTTAGCAACTAACAATAGCAAGAAAAACTTTAAGAAGATAGTCTTTTATTGCAAGATAGTGAGCTGAAAGATATATGTTCAAAATGATGGATATTGCTGTTATACTACTTATCCATCGATCATAATAAAAAGTAAATGATGGTAGAGTTTAGAAACACAGACCAAGCTATAGAGAAATTACAGTTCTTCAAAATTGTTTATTTTTGAATGATAAATTGTGTCCCTTAGTTTATCTTGAATCTCAACAATTGTTTTTTTCAGATAATAAACGACAAGGAGAAACAAAGAAGAAAAACTTTCTATTCAGCTTCTGGAAAAGAAAACAGTATACTATTGATCCTTTGTAATAATTACTATGAATTTCTATTTTTGCTGTTGATTTTTTCGCTAAATTTGGCATTAAAGTTGTTGATTATATTAGCCATTGATTATTATATTAGCCATATATTAGCTTAACTAAAATTTTTGATGTGCGGATGTGTAACTCTAAAGGTGTTGCGAAATATTTAAGTCATCTTCTTTGATTATTGGAAGCACTCATGTTTTAAAACTACTTGATAACTGCTATTACTGTGACTTTGCATGGCGTTTTTTTCCCAGTTTAGAAACATTTGGAAGAAAAGGAAGATAAGTCTTAGAACTAAGATTAGGATACTAGAAGCCACATAATACCAGCAATCAAGTACGACAGTGAGACGTAGATGCTTCAAAATGCTAAAGAAGATATACTGAATGTTTTCCAGAGAAATTTTCTAAGAATAGTTTTAGTTAATCGCTTAAGCGTCCGTATATAAACAGCAGATTGTGTAGAAAATATAACATTGGAACAAAAATATATTGATAAAGAGTAAATATTTTTTTTGAAACAGTAAAAAATCAAAATAAAACCTTTTAACACAAAAAAATAATATAAGTTTGAATATTTCACCTTCAGATTCGGAAGCCCTTATCAACGAAGAAAAAAATATAAACCAAAAAAACAAATACAATTTTAACAAAACATTAAAAACAAGGAAAATACACAAACTCTATACAAAAACCAACAACAAATACTTAACAATAGAAGACACAAGCCAGGATATCTCCTAAATATGCTATATATCCAGGCTTGTGCCTTATATTGTTGGGTGATTAGATTTTATGTAAATATGAGTTTTTCGTCATCTTTATTTTATTTTTATTTATTTTTTGTGTGTAGCGTTTGCACACTTTCTTTTTGTTCAAATTTTGTTTAAGCTAGTTTTTTCTTTCTCGTTGATAAAGGCATACGGATACAAAGCTGAAATATTCGGACTTTATATATTTATTTTATATTAAAAGTTTTTTTCACTGTCTTAAAAACTTTACCCGTTATTAATGGATTTTTCTTTTCAGTTGTAAACGAAAGGCAGTGTAGTCTAAGAAATTATTTATGTACGAAAATTTTGGCTCAATCCTTCTTAAAAGTTACTTCTTCATATTAAGAGCATTTTTTATGCTCAAGCAAGTAAGCATGCATCAAAAAATTCTTGATAATTTTTTTTTCACTTGGATATTTACATGGGCGTAGGCAGCATATTGTCTAGGGGGGGGGCAGTCGATAGTGTGATGGAGGGCCTCTTATCAACTGCTTTTCCAACCATCTGCTTTTTCAGCCATATCTAATGTAAATTTTAAGGTCTAGGGGGGGGCCGCTGCCCCCCCCCCCTGCGCCCCCTCCCTACGCCCATGGATATTTGGCTATCAAACAGTTCGTGGTAACGAACTGTAAGTGAGGAGCGACCCGGCTCAATAGTAACCGAAACTCTAAAAAACGGAATTTTGATACCAGTAGATACATCAAAGGAATTGGATTTTTATGCTTATTTCAAATACATAAGTTTCATCAAATTTATTCTAACTCATCAAAAGTTATGAGCCTGAAAATTTTTTCCTTATTTTAGAAAAAGGGGGAACATCCCCTAAAAGTGATAGAATCTTAATGAAAATCAAACCATCAGATTCAGCATAACAGAAAACCCTACTGTAGATGTTTCAAGCTCCTATCTGTTAAAATGTGGAATTTTGTATTTTTTGCCAGAAGAAAGATCACGGATGCGTGTTTATTTATTAATTTTTTTTTCCAGGGGTCATCGTATCAATCCAGCAGTCCTAGAATATAGTAAGAGGGCTCATTAGAACGGACATTAAAAGTTCTAGTGCCCTTAGTAACCAAAAAAATTGTAGGGCAGCTTGCCCCCCTCCCACGCTCATTTTTTTTTACCAAAGGCACCCAATCAAAATTTTGAGATAGTTATTTTGTTCAGCATAGTCGAAAACCTTATAAATATGTCTGATGATGACGTAGCCCCCCACAGTTCCCGGGGGAAGCGCTGCAAGTTATGAACTTTGCCCATTGTTTACATATAGTATTGGTTATTGGGAAGTATACAGACGTATTCAGGGGGGATTTTTTCTGGGTGAGAGTGGGGGGGGGGGGGGGGGGTTCGGAGGAGAGGATTACGTGGGAGGAACTTTCCATAGAGGATGTTTCCTTGGGAGAAGGAACATTTCTATGAAGGGGGCGCCGGATTTCCCCGCATAATTTACAAAACGATCAGAAATTAAATAAAGAAAACAAGTTTTTTCAACTGAAAGTAAGGAGCAACATTAAAACCTAAAACAAACAGAAATTATTACGTATATGAAGGGGTTCTCCCCCTAGTCAATACCTCGCTCTTTACGCTAAAGTTTTTTTTTAGTACTTTCAAAAGAGTATATGTATTGTATGTATTCTAATTAAACGGCCTTTGTGATTCAGGGATTTATGATTCGAACAAAATCTGAACTTTAGCGTAAAGAGCGAGGTATTGACTAGGAGGCGAACCCCGTCCTATACGTAATAATTTCTGTTCGTCCTAAGTTTTAATGTTGCTCCTTACTATCACTTGAAAAAAAACGTTTTTTTTTATTTAATCTAAATAAAAGCCAGGAATGAACCTTTTTCGAAACTTTTAAAGGCTTTCATTATGCTTGGTCTATCCAGGTAATAGAGAATTCGTGTAGCACCGTTGATGTCTAATCTCAGAACGAGCCATTTAGAGGTAGACACACTCTTAGTTTTGCATCATTAGTAAAAACGCGTGTTGTAGTAAGTGAGTTGGTACAAAATTGGTTATAAGCTTTGCCAAATTGAAAATTGAATAGTTAAGTTTTGAATACCTTATAATAATTGTAGAAAACAGTTCGTAACTCTGAGTAGTGACTAAATTGGCTTATAATTAGCTTTAAATTGTTTTCAGTTTTTTTTAAGGATACGTTTGTTTAAAAAGAGTCGGGTTTAAACATCAGCTTCGTTTAAAATAAACTTGCCTTACTTCTCGACTTCGTTTAAAATAAGTGCCTTTACCTCTCAACAGAAGAGTTGATTTATCAATAGTCATTCCAAATTAATTATGCCCTGGGGGCATATATGGTTCTTATAGAAGGGATGCTCGCATAAACTTCAGAGAGGGCGCAGTTGATTGGAAAAGTTCACTTTGTCAAAACTCAAAAAATAAAAACTCCGGGGTCTACACAACCCCCCAGGGCCCAGGAGCAGGGGTTGTAAATTATGCCCTGGGGCATATATGATTCTTATAGAAGGGATGCTCGTATAAACTTTAGAGAGAGATCGTTTGATTGGAAATTGAAAGTTCTAGTTCACTTTTTAAGAGTCAAAAGAGATCGGAGGACAATTAGCCCCCGAGCCTTTTTTCAACAAATGCATCCGATAAAAATTTTAATCTTAGTTTTAGGATTAGATAACAAGAACTCCGGAGTGGACACAACCCCCCAGTGCCCAGGGGAGGGCGTTGTAAGCTATGCCGTGGGGGCATGTATGGTTTTTATGGACGGTCTGCTCGTATAAACTTCTGGAAGGGTTCATTTAATTGGAAATTGAAAGTTCTAGTTCAATTTTTAAGAGTAAAAAGAGATCGGAGGTCAACTAGCCCCCACTCCAGGCCCTTTTTTCCCCAGACCCATCCAATCAAAAATTTTAGATAGCCATTTTATTGACAAAAGTTCGAACATCAGATAACAAAAACTCCAGGGTCGACATAACGCTCCAGAGCCCAGTGGCAATTGTTTTAAGTTAAGCCCCGGGGGCATATAAGGTTTTTATGTAAGGGGTGGTCGTATAAAGTTCAGAAGTAGCTCATTTGTTTGGAAATCGAAAGTTCCAGCTATGTTTTTAAGAGTAAAAAGGGATTGAAGGGCATCTACCCCCGCCCATACATCCATTTTTCCTTAAATGTATCTGATGGATTTAAGATAGCAATTTTCTTTGTAATACTGCAACGATCAAATAACAAAACTTTGGGGTCAACATACCCCCAGAGCGCGGAGATATTAAGGGTTGTAACTTGTGCCCCGGAGGTATATAAGGTTTCATAGAAGAGGTGGTCGTATAAACTTTGGAGTGGACTCAAATGATTTGAAATTCAAAGTCTTAGTTCCCTTTTTAAGACTCAGAAGTGATCCGATGACAACTAGCCCCAACCCCCTACGCCCCCAAACCAACTCTCTTTTCACCAATTGCGTCCAATCGATTTTTTTACATAGCCGTTTTGTTCAAAATTGACCAAAATTCATATACAAAAACTCAAGGGATAACACAGCCACCCAGAACCTGGAGGCAAGTGTTGTAAGTTATACCCCCGGGGCATATAAGGTTCTTATGGAATGGATGGTAGCATAAACTTCAGAGAGGGATCATTCGATTGTAAATCGGAATTTCTAGTGCCCTTTTTAAGATTCAAAAGTAATATCAGGGCAACTCCCCAAGACACTTTTCCCCCAAATGCATCCGATCAAAATTTTGATATAGCCATTTTGTTCAAAATAGTTTAAAGGTAAAATAACAAAAGCCCCCAGAGCCAGTAGGCAAGTGTTCTAAGTTATGCACCGGGGACAAATAAGGTTTTTATGCTATGGGTGGCCGTATAAACTTCAGAGGTGGCTCATTTGATTGGAAATTGAAATGTCTAGTCACATTTTTAAGAGTCGAACGTGAACGGAGGAAATCACACCCCCGCCTTCACACACACCCGCTTTTCCCAGAACGCATTCAATCAAAAATTTTACATAACCACTTTTTTTTAAATAGTCCACGAATCAGATAACAAAGCCTTCTAGGTTAGCATACGTACCCCCGCCCCCAGAACCCGGGGGAAATGTTGTAAATTATGCCCGGGGCATATAAGGTTATATTGAAGAGATATTCTTCGGAGGGGACTCAAATGACTAGAAATTTAAAGTTCTAGTTCCCTTTTTGAGAGTCCAAAATAATCTGATGGCAACTAGCCCCCCCCCCCACCAACCGTCTTTTTCCCAAATGCTTCCGATCAAATTTTTGAGATTTTCAATTTGCTCCAAATAGACAGAAGATAATATAATAAAACTATGGGGTCTACAAGCCCCCCAGAAACCGAGGACAAATGTTGTAAATTATGCCCCCTGGGCATATAAGATTTTTATGGAAGGAATGATCGCATAACTTCGTCGGGGGCCCATTCTGTTGGAAATTGAAAGTCCTAGTTCCCTTTTTAAGAGTCGAAAGGGACCGGAGGGTAACTAGGCCTCCTGCCTTCTTTACCCCAAATCCATCAGATCGAATTTTTAAGATAGCAATTTTGTTAAAATAAATCAAAAGATTGGATAGGAAAAACTCCAGGGTCAACAGAACCCCCCAGAACCCTGGGGCAAGTGTTGCATGTGAGGTCTGGGGGAGAGGGTATATAAGGCTCTTATTCGAAGGTTTTGAAAATAGTTCAAAGATCAGATAAACCAAACCCCGCCCCCAATGAAAAAACATATGAACGATATTTTATTCGAAAAATTATGGCAACTAACCCCTGGCCCTCCATGGCCCGACCCCCACCCAAAAAAACCTTATTAACAATATTTTATTCCAAAACTTATGGGAGCTGACCCCTGGTCCTACATGGTCCGATAACCCTCCCCCCCCCCTTAAAAATATTATCAATGATAAATCATGGGATCTGACCCCTGCCCCTCCTTCCATGGCCCGTTCTCCCCCCGCCAAAAAATAACTTATTAACAATATTTTATTACAACGATCATGGGAGCTGACCTCTGGCCCTACCTCCATGCCCCCCCCCCAACCAAAAAAATTATGTACAATATTCTATTCCAAATATCAGGAGTTTTCAGTTTAATTTTATAAGCTCTTTCCAAAACTGTTCAAGACTGCTATGTTCTTCACTACGAACAAGAGTACCGCTTCTGCCCGTTTCCCTAACGGTTAAAGCATAAGGCCTACTGCGTATTTGGCGCTTTAGTAAAACGAATTATATTGCAAATATTTTCTTTTGTGCTTTTTACAGCATTGAAAATAAAACGAAAATTGCAGTGAAACCAGACCAGGATTTATCAATAGGCCCATTAAATCCTCTGGCTTTTACTAATTCCCGAAGTTTTGGTTGCAAAACAGTGCGGCAAAAACGCTTGGGCCTAGAAGCGTCAAAGCTCTAAATCCGGCCCTAGGAGAAACAAAATCTTAACCTGGGGAGCTTTCAGGAATTAATATCATTTTATATCAAATATTCAATTTAATTTTATTAGTTCTTGCAAAAACCGTTAATTTATTCCGAAATAAAAAAATTATTTTGAAATAGGGAATTTTGAAAAACTTGAAACATCGGTAATCAAAAACGAAAACAAATTAACTAAAAAAACTTCCAAAAAAGAAGTTTTCTAACGAAAAGTAAAGCCCGTATTAAACGTAAGATCAGAAGAAATAGAAACCTGCAAATTCAAACTCAAAATGACTAGAAGATACAGGCAGCGCAATAGTAAAGAGCGATCTAGCCACAATGTATTATTATTATTTTATTTTATTTTTTTTTTTGGTTTGTTCTAGACCAGGGCACTTCATATCGAAAGAGTTGTCATAGAAACTTCAAAAACGACTCATTCGATTGGAAATTAAAAGGGCTAGTGCCCTTTTAAAATTGTGGAAAGTTATTGAAGGGCAGCTAACCCCCTCCCACGCCCACCATTTCCCCAAACACTTTCAATCAAAGTTATGAGATAGCCAATTTGTTCAACGTAGTTTAAAAATTCCGGAAATTAAGTCTTTGATGATGAACCCCCCCCCCTGTCCTCAGGGCAAGGGTTGTAAGCCACACCTAGTCTAAAGTGATTGGAGGACAACTTACCCTCCTCCCACGCCCACCATTTCCCTAAACGCATCCAATCACGATTTTGAGATTTTGATTTTGTTCAGCATTGTTAAAAGGTCCGGAAATTATGTCTTTGAGGATTACAACCCCCTCCCCCCCAGAGCCCTCAGGGCAAGGCTTGTAAGATAGGGGGGGCATACAAGGATTATATAGAAAGAGTGATCCTCTAAACTCCGGAGGGGGCTCATTGGATTGGTAATCACAAGTTTTAGTGCCCTTTATAAGATTCAAAGTGATTGGAGGGCAGATATCTCCCCCCCCCCCACACTTCGTGTTTTCCCGAAATGCATCTGATAGAAATTTTCAGATGGCCATTTGTTATATTACAAACTTCAAAAAAGCCTCAGTCAATTTGGAAATTGAAAAGATCTATTTTAATAGTCAAAACTGATTGGATTGTAACTAGCCCCCCTCTCCCCCACACTCCCGTCAATTCCCTAAACACTTTCAATCAAAATTTTTAGATAGTCATTTTTTTCCACGTAGATGAAAGGTCTGAAAATTATGTCTTTGAGAATGATACCCCCCCCCCAGTTCCCTGGGAGCAAGGGTTGTAAGTTATGCCCTGAGGACAAATAAGGCTGTTATGGAACGATTGGCCTTATAAACTCCAGAGGGGGCTCATTGGATTAGAAATCAGATGTTCTAGTTCCCTTTTTAAGATTCAAAGTGATCGGTGGCAGCCGCCCTCCCCCCTCTACGTCGTAGTTTTCACAAATGCATGCGATGAAAATTTTAAGAAAGCCATTTGTTCAAAAATAGTCCAAAAATTATATAATATGGCCTTTGGGGTGGACAGAACCCCCAGATTTTAGGTGTAAGGATTTTGAGTTATGCCCAGGGGCATATAAGGTATTTATGGAAGGGGTGGTCTTGTGAACTTTAGAAGAGGCTCATTTGACTCGAAATGTATAGTTCTAGTTCACTTTTAAGAGTCAAAAATGATGGAGAGCAGCTAGCCCCCTGCCTGACATACTCTTTTCCCAAAACCCATTCAATTGAAATTGTGAGATCGCCATTTTGTTACCAATGGTCCAAAAATCATATACCAATGTCTTTGGGGTGGACACAATCTCACAGAGCTCATGGGGAAGGCTTATATTAAATCAGTTTTTATGGAACGGGTATTCTTATAAACTTTGGATAGGATGGAGCTCATTTCATAGGAAGTCGGAAATTTCAGTGCCTTTTTGAAGAGTCAAAAGTAAATGGAGGGCAATCAGCTCCCCCCAAGCCTATCATTCCCCAAAACATATCCGATCGAAATTTTTAGAGGGCTAATTTGTTCAGCATTGTTGAAAGGTCCAGTAATTATGTCTTTGGGGATGTCAACCTCCACACAGTCCTAAGGACATGGGCTGTAAGTTAGGCAATCGTTCATTATTAGACATAGTATATGTTGTTGAGAAAGGTATGCATGTTTGAACCTTTACTTTCCAAGAAGACGAACGACATTCAGGCGAGCTTTTCAGAGAATGTTGATGGGAGTGTTGAACTAAATCAAAACACGTTATGTGTATACGGATCGTCAAAAGGGTAACTGAGTATAATAATTTGGCAAATTCAGGGAGATGATCAAAAAGGCCATATTTGGATGCTACCAATAGTACTACAACTACCACCACTACTACTACTACACTACTCCATTTACAGTGTTAATTTGAACTAAATCAAAAGACGCTATGTGCATGCACATTGTCAAAATAGCGTATCTGAAGAATTGATTCTGGTAATAAGTTGGAACTTTCAGAGATTACTTAAAAGGGAAGATCATCTCACCAAAAGGTAATTTGTTCGCACTACTGCTAATGCTACTGCCACATTTACTACTACCACTACTTCTATTGCTGCTACTCGTAGGGCCAAGAACATTGAGATGAAAATTCAAGAAGTATATGAACATTCAGGTTATCAAAAGCACATATCAGCAATGTCATAGCAATGGCTAATTGTATTAAGTTGAGACTTCCAAGATTTGATGAGAGGGATGTTCTACTGACCAAAAAGGATTAGGTTGTTACTACTACTGCTAGTTGTACTACCGCCTTTCCATACTATTGCTAGTGATATAAATAATACTACTTTTACTACTATTAGAGCTATGCTAAAGGGTATGAAGGTGAAATTTTCTAGAAATTTTGAGAGAAGAAGATGAACTGAATCAGAACACGCCCTGTGTAGGCAGGCTGTCTAAAGGGTGTAACAGCAATATCTTAGGAACAGTTGGGTGTGTGAAGTTGAAAATAACAGGGCTTGTTGTGAGGGGGTTTGAACTAACCAAAATAAAATATTTGTATCCTAATGCTACTGCTTCTACTCATACTACTGCTAATTTTACTATTATTACTACTTCTATTACTACTGCTGCCACTAAAGCTCAGACTACTTCAATTAATTCTACTGCTACTTCTACTACTACTACTACTATTAAAATTAAGGAAACAAGGTGATTACGGAAGCAATTTTGGGATATATAGAAACTGTATGGAGCTAACTCGAAACACAGTATGCCCACCCAGGTTGTCAAGCGGATGCATTAGAAATGCTTCAAGAAAGGTTGATGGTATGTATTAAAGCTGATACTTTCAGCGTGTTTTGAAGTGGATGTTGAAAAAAACCAAAGGTGCTATGCACATACTGCTACTAATGCTACTACAACTATTGTTACTGCACCAGTTAAGGGTATTAAGCTCAAGACCAGAACATAATTTGCGCTTTACTAAAAACAAAATCGTTTTAAATGTTTTCACTTTTCTTACTTTTATAAATAAAAAAAACAATCAAAACTATAAGGAATAAATATCAGTATATGTCAGTTAAACTGACAATCCACGGTCATTTGTTGTTTTTTTGTTTTGTTTTTTTTTCAGTAAAGCGCAAATTATGTTCTGGTCTTGAGAAGGCATAAGGCATGGGGGTTATCAGCCTTACTCATGTTAATTTTGGGTCGTTTTGAGTTTGACTCGGTTATTTATTTTATCTTATAATTTGTGATAGTTTTACGCTTGGAAGATTATTTGACTTTATTTCTGCTCATTCTTGGCTTAATGGAGGTCTTTACTTTTCTTTGAAAAACTCGTTTAGTGGATTTTTTTTAATTAATTACTTGCTTTAGAAATTGCACTCCCTGTGAAACAAAAAGGTTCCTACAAAAAAATTATAACTTGATTTTTTTCAGAGGCAGCATTAAATAGTAACTTACTTCAATAACAACCAAATTGCTTTCAGTGAGTCTTTAAGGAGAAAATAGCATGGTATTGAACTGCCGCAACAGCAACTTACATATTTATAACTCTATATAAATTAAATTCGTAATATAATGATATAAAAATGATAAATTTTGGTTTGTATATGCTAAGAATAACAAAAAGGAACATAATTTTTTCTTAAATAATTTATGAGACCACACTACGTAATCATGACAAAAAAAGACAAAGAAGAGAGAAACGAGGACAATAACAGCCCGTGAAAAACAGTCGAAAAAATATGCAAATATTTCGGTTGAGACCTCTGCTCAGCCGTCCCGAGTGCAAAATAATAAAAAATGCAGATAAAAGCCCAAAGGACAATATAAAAACCAAAACTCAAAATAAACACTGAATTAAAATAAGCAACGATGAAAGGATAACTGAATAAAAATACAATACTGAATGGCATTTCACACGTTCATTTTATGTAAAAAATTTTTAAAGGCTTATCGCTTGCCAGGTAGGGTATTATCAGAGACTCAATTAGATTGCGAATTATAATTTTGTGGATGGATATAAAAACGATCGGAATTAGTAAGTTCATTATAAATGGGGCTTAGGAAAGTTTCTCCAGTATCTCTGTTGAGGGTAACCTTTAGGTAAATGTGCTTTTTTATGTCAACTGCCTTCCTGAAAACTTGCATGAGAACTTCAGCAGAGACAACGATAGAGGTATTATCAAACAAAATGAAATGGTATGGCTTGTCATAGACATGTTGAGCCTAGGCGGAATCAAAAGTCTCAGGCCTTTGGCGTAGTCCCAAGGCTTTGCCGATTGAGGACCTGTGCTACGATAACCTCTACCCTAACTGCAGTTGGTTTCTACCAACATAAAAACTGCGATAAGAACTGGGATTTCTATAAGCATTACTACCTAGAATGGGGCTGGTTTTATCTTTTCCGATGTTAAAAAAGCTCTGTATTGTACTGGAATTTTTAAAGGTGACACTGAGGTTATGTTTTTTTTAGAATTCTTGCTCAATTTGAGAATAAAGGGTATAACAGTGAAAAGTTTCTTATCACCCACCAAGGGGAGGATATCTGTTGTGGGTTGTGGAGTTGATACATTCTTTTCTGCCTTGTTTTGTTTTCTACGATAGATTCAATTAATTTTATGGGATACCCATTGCAAATAGAATGTCCATAAGATAGTCTAATTATAAGACTATGTGAGCTTCAGAGCATATTCTTATTACACGATCAACCAAAGATATAACTACTCCTCTTTTTACGCAAGGAGAGTTGTTGGAAGAAAAATTCAAATACCTATCGCTATGTGTAGGCTTTCTATAAATAGGAAATTCAAGGCTAAGAGACTTATTGAAAATTAAGACACCTAGAAAAGGCTGTTTGTGGATATCTTCTAGTTCTAAGGTGAAATGAAGGTTAGAATCCAAAATACTAAGATGAGTCAAGAAGGAACTAAGTGACATCTTTCCATGATCCCACTCAGAAATGACAAGATCCACAAACCACACCCAGAACCGGTGTTCCAAGAAAAGTTTTCAACCCAGAGGTTTCAATAAATTTCATATAAAAAGTGGCCAAAATCGGTGAAAAACTCGTACCCGTTGGTAGACCCCTAACTTGGGTGAAAAATTGGTTGTTGTATCGGAAATATAAGGAAGAACTATTGCAAAGATGGACGAGACGCATAATAGTTTCGATATATAGTGCTTCGTAGTCCATTTGATGAATATTTTCTTCTAGTTTCCTTTGAAGATCAAGTTCACATTTTATTTTCGGACAACCATTTTCCCAATCTGGCAGCCGGAGAGCTATAAGAAGCCACAAATAGGCGTACAGGAACTCCATCTTTGGTGATTTTTGGGAGACCATAAAATTTAGGAGCGGAGGATAAAATAAACCATAGATAAAATAATTTAAACATTTGTAGAGTAATAAGTCTTTCAGTTTGAAAAACTCCTAGCTCCTTTCGTACTTCACGGAAGAACTTATTGTGGGGTCTTAATCTATAGGCTGATAAGTGTGAGTGTCGGATGAAATATCCGTAAATTTTCTATCAAATATAATTTTATTAATGATAACAATTTTATTCCCTTTGTCAGCCCTGGTGATAATGATGTCTGGGTCTTTTGTTAAAATTTTTGGGAATTTTTCTTTCCTGATTTTTTTTAGCTTGAGGAATACGGAGTAAAATAAAGAACATTATTAACCACCTCTTCTCAAAGTAAATCTAGATTTTCCCCAACACCTCGTGAAACAAATATACCCGCCTTCATACTGGAGACTATCACACTAGAAATTTACTCATGTTAGAGACAAGCAAAATTTTGGTTCCTTACACAAGACATTGGTTTCTTCCCGTGTAAGAACTTTAAAAGATAGGTTCTCAATGACCAGACCAGGACATAATTTAGGAAGAAAACATTTTACATTCCACCGTATATCCAACTGTGCCTCCGGAGGCACCCAAGCCATCGACAAAGAGACGCCAGTTTTCCTTCAATGGGCTGCTGCCATAACATCTACCCAATAGGGTTGTGTGAACGTATTCCCATTAAGAAGGCCCCTCTGATATGTTCGGCATAGTGTGTTCTTTGATTTTCCCCTTCGACGCGTTCTTGTGGGTTGCCACTGGTGGCTGGACTTTGGTGCTCGGTTGTTTTTCATTCGTACAGCATATTGTCTGGTTCGAGACGAGTTGTGTCCAGTTTATGTTGAAGATTCTTCGCGGATAATTGTTCTCAAAGGCTTGATTAAACTTCCTGGTTTATTATATAATAAAATGATTTAACTTCCAGCATTTGCTTCCATACAGCATAACTGGGAGGCCAGTACTATTGAAGACTCGAAGTTTTAGCCAGTTTGAGAACTTCTGGGAGCTCCAAATCTGCTTAAGCCTGGTAAATGAGCCACTAGCTTGTCCGATACGATTATGGATCTCTTTGTCTATTGCCCCTGTGCTCTCTACTGTGCTTCCACTATATTTAAACTGAACAACCTGTTCTATATCCTCATTGCTACACTTTATGTTGAGGGTGGATCCCGTGACACCCATACTTTTAGTTTTTGATGCATTTATCTTGAGGCCAAACCGTAGTGCATTTTCTCTTACAGCATCCAAGAACTATTGGAGTTTTTGCTTGTCTGATCCGAAGAGACTGATGTCGTCTGGGAAATCTATATCTGCAATCCTCTTTTCGTTTCTGATTGAGATTTTATAATTTGTACATCCGCGGAGGATGTAATGTATCACCAGTATGAAGAGAAAAGGGGACAAAACACATCTTTGCTTTACTCCAGAGATGTTTCTAAATTATCTTGATTGACCTTCACTCATCTGTACGTAACACTCCATGCTCTTGCACAGGGCCGAAATTAGCCTTAGGAGTTTTTCAAGGACACCGTAGTACTTGAAGATTTTTCAGATGTATCTCGGTGGATAGAATCGTTTCTCGAAATCTATGAAAATTACGTATAGCTTCTTTCTCCACTTGTTTGTCCCTTCTAACATCATTCGTAATGCAAAAATGAGATCTTTACAGGAGTGATTTGGGCGGAAACCGTGTTGTTCATCCCTTCAATGCTTAACGATCATTGGCTGGATACGGTGCAGAATTGTGAGGGCAAAACGCTTTCCTGGAATAGAGAGCAAATTGATTCCTCGCTAGTTGTCGCATAGCATAACATCATCATTTTGAACAGTTTCACAAGAGTACTGCGCATCCACTCTTTCGGGACAGCCTCGGCGACCCATGTCGTGCTAAACAGTAGATTCAAGGTTTTGACACAGGATCTAACAGACGCTTTTAGCATTTCAGCGGAAATCATATCGTTTCCTGGATCTCTTCTGTTCTTCAGTTTCTTTGACGCAGAAACAATCTCAGTTTCTGTAGGAGGTTCGGTGTCGATTTCAAGAATAAGCAAAGGAGTCTCCGGTATATTTGAGGAATTCATTGGTTCTGGACGGTTTAAGATACTTTCGAAATGCTTGGCCCAGACTTCTTCTGTCTCTTTCTTTTCAGGAGGAAAACATCTGGAGTTTTTAATTTTGTATTTTTATTTTACAAACTTTTCTGATAAACGAGCCTTAGCCACAAAGTCGTGTCGTGACGGAAAGAATTTTGAGCTATTTTAGAAATCGGCCGGTGAAAGGTTTTGATGTAAAAATGTTGAGTTTTTAAGTGTGTTACTAAAGAAAATTCATTTTTTTTGTACTTTGAAATGTGAATCAACGACTTTTCATTGACTTGAAATGTGAATTCTCTTTACCCTACAATGCTGTAAAAATTCTTGCTCATTAATTAGTTAGCGTTTTTTTTACAAAAAAAAAAAAATTAAGAACAGACTTGGTCAAATGCTCTTCCTAAGCTTGTCGTAAATAATTTCTGAGACTACACTTGCTAATCACGACAAAACAAAAAATCACAAAGAAAAGAAATACAAGGACACTAACAGCCAGTGAGAAACGGAAGAAAATAATGTGCAAATATTTCGGTTGAGACCTCCACTCAACCATCCTTTGGATTGTAACCTTCAGTTCATCTTAGAATTAGAAAATAATCACAAACCGTCTTTTCTACACGTTTTAATTTTCAATAAGTCTCTTAGCCTTGAAATTTTTATTTATAGAAAGCCTACACAAAACGGTATTTGCATATTTTTTACAACCACTCCCCTTGCGTATAAAGGGGTACAGTAACCAAGCAATAGAATGATGACAGTACTGACTTGTGATGATGAACGTTCTTCAGTGAGGTTTAAGCGTCACGAACTTACATAAAAGATTTTATAAGACTTATTCGTGTCTAAGTACCAAAATAAATTGCTGTCTAAGTGTTTTACTGGTCTTTTCTATCGGTTTCAAGTGCTCATGAGTATAATAAAAAGAGTTCAATTCACCTTAAAAGTCCTGGAATAGTTACCACCCAATCAAATTTATCTATGGGTCATGTTTGCTTTAGTTCACGGGATGGTTTGCAATGAAATATTGTTCAGAAACCAAATGCAAGTGAGCTCCATAAGCAAGAAATGACGAATGTTTTAGGATTTATAAAAGGGGTGGGTAAAGAGTTTTGCTGATTTTTTAACTTGTTACAAAAAATAAAAGATTTGTATGGTTTTGATTGGTCGATTGAATGTTAGAGGTTCCAAAGATTTGTTTTAATTTTCAGTTTCTTCCTTTTTTGGTCGTCGATTGTGGTCACCTTGCATAGGCTAATATTAGTTTACAATTACAGTTCATTTAATTTCTGGAAAAACTACAATGTAAGTGACATAATTAAAATGCACCTATTTTACAACTTTGTCGTATCCACAGCCATGTATCTGTGTAAAACGACAAAAATCAAAGACAAGAGAAAACTCTCAGTATTCGAGATGACATGATTCCGTTTCATTGTTAGAATCAGAATAAACTGACTGCATCACGAGTGTCGATGTACGCCGGAGGTCCCTGTTCGCTAATACCATCGTTCTCAACAAGATTAAGAAGCAATGGCTGGGCTGATTTGGTCAGGTCAAGTGAATGGAGCCGAGCGGACTGCCAAGGATTGTTTTAAAGATCTCTTTGAAGCCCATACCGCAAAAACACTTGGAAGAAGAACTTTGTCAACGTTAAGGTAGCGCATTTATCACACACAACACCAGGTAGGACGAATTACAGGTCCATACGCATGATCTGGCAGGAGCAGCAGTAATAAGACGTTTCATAAGGATGGTGGTAACCTAGGTAAGTAACTTAAATATCGTAACATAGATGCGATGACTCACAAGCCATGTAGAACTACGTTTAGCGTACGGTTTTAAGACGTGAGTCCCATAAGTGACATAGTTTACGCAACGATTGTTCATCTTACTTACGGTTTTACTCACTCTACAATTTGCAAATTACCAAAATTCGGGTTTCTTATAAAGTCTATTTCTACTGTTCTTTGTTTTGGTAAAGTTTCCATGTTATTTTTGTCAAGCTTTAAATGATATATTTTCTTAATTTCTCTCGTGTTATTCTTTTATGAGTTACTACTACATTTGGACTTTACAATATTTGTGCTGACCCTCCACTAGAATGCGAAAATTTTGTTGAATTTGTTGTGTTTACATCTTTTCAATGGTAAGATATGTGAAAAAAATTGACAAAACAAAAATCACAAAAAAAGAGAGAAAGGAGGACAATAATAGTCAGCGAAAAACAGAAGAAAAAAATATGCATGTATTTCAGTTGAGACCTCCACTCAACTGTCCTCAGTGCAAAAAAAAAAAAATACAGATACAAATCTAAAGGACAATATAAAAACCAAAACTCAAAACAACCAATGAAACAAAAATATGGACCCTTTCGAAGCAACGATAAAAGGGTAACTGAATAAAAAATACAATATTGGATGGCATTTAACAATTTCATTTTATGTTAAGCATTCTTAAAGGCTAATTGGTTGCCAGGTAGGGTATTATCAGAGACTCTATTAGATTGTGAAACATAATTTTGTGAGCGGATATAAAAACAATTAGAATTAATAAATTTATTATAAATGGGGGTTAGAAAAGCCTCTCCATTGTCTCTGTTGAGGGTGACATCCGAGTTGCAGTGGTAGCTAGCAACCTAGCAAAAGACGATCACGTCGCTTAATAAAAACTTCAGTAACCCATAACTCCTAAAAATAGGGTCAGATCAAAAAACGAAGTATATTATTAGAGCCGCCTTGTCTGAAACCCCCAATAAAAGATAAATTACCGTTCCTTAGCTTGAACAACAAGGGAAATATATTGGCTTGGGAAACAAGATAAGTCGCTGACACCACGATATTCTGCATAAGCAGAATCTTTTTTCTTTCTTTTTAGCTCCTTCTCCACAGATAGCTTAGCACTGGAACATCGTAGAGAGGTGTTTAGTGGCTCCTTTTAAGGGAAATTGATGTGGTTAAAAAACTTTTGCAATTAAAAAAAATAATTTCTAAATAAAATAATTTTCTTACGAAAAACTGCATTTTCTATACCACTGAAATAGCTTATGTTATTATATACATAAAAGATCAATACAGTTCATTATAAATGGGGTAAATGATAGTGTTATCGGATATAGCTGAAACCTAGTGAAGAACAAACCTCTGCATATAGTACATAGAATCGATTTTGTACGAAATTAAATAAAAAAAAGAAGTTTTTTTAACTGAAAGTAAGGAGCGACATTAAAACTTAAAACGAACAGAAACTATTCCGTATATGAAAGGGGCTGTCCCCTCTTCAATACCTTGCTCTTTACGCTAAAGTTTTTTATGGTTTTAAAAATAAAGTTGTGTGACAGATTCAAACTTTAGCGTAAAGAGCGAGACATTGAAGAGGGGACAGCCCCTTTCATACACGGAATAATTTCTGTTTGTTTTAAGTTTTAATGTCGCTCCTTACTTTCAGTTAAAAAAACTTGTTTTTTTTATTTAATTTCTGAACGTTTTTGAATTAGTGCAGCTTTGATTTTGGCTCATCGTACATGAATAAATAAAAAGAAACTTGCATATTAATTTTACTTTTTTTGGCTAGATGGCTTTATCGAAATTTTGTTCTGACGTAACTTACGAATTAACTTACGTAACGAACTTCTATATTCGTTTGTTTTATTACGTATATTAGGGAGTTTGCCCCCTATTTGATACCTTGCTCTTTACGCTAAAGTTCGAATTTTGTTCGAATCATGAACCCCTGAATCACAAAGGCCGGTTAATTAGAATATATAGCTCTTTTGAAAGTACTAAAAAAAACTTTAGCGAAAAGGGCGAGGTATTGACTAGGGGGAAACCCCCTCATATACGTAATAATTTCTGTTTGTTTTAAGTTTTAATGTTGCTCCTTACTTTCAGTTGAAAAAACTAGGTTTTTATTTAATTTCTGATCGTTTTTTAAATAATGCTGAGAAATCCGGCACCCCCTTCATAGAAATGTACCTTCCGCCAAGGAAACATCCTCCATGGAAGGATCCTCCCCCGTAACCACCTCCTCCGACACCCCCCATCAGAAAAAAATCCTTCCTGAAACGTCTTTATTTTTCCCATTAACCAATACTATATGTAAACAATGGACAAAGTTCATAACTTCCAGCCCTTCCCCCGGGAACTGTGGGGGATTAAGTCATCCTCAAAGACATGTTTATTAGATTTTCGACTATGCTGAACAAAATGGCTATCTGAAAATTTTGATAGGTTGACTTTGGTAAAAAATGAGCGTGGGAGGGGGGGCCAAGTTGCCCTCCAATTTTTTTGGTCACTTAAAAGGGGCGCTAGAACTTTTAATTTCCGTTCAAATGATCCCTCTTATGATATTCTAGGAATACTAGATCGATACGTTTACCCCTGAAAAAAAAAAAAAAAAAAAAAAAAAAAAAAAAAAAAAAAAAAAAAAACGCATCCGTGATCTTTCTTATGACAAAAAAAAATCAAAATTCCACATTTTTACAGATAGGAGCTTGAGAGTTCCGAAGTAGGGTTTTCTGATACGATGAATCCGGTGGTGTGTGATTTTCATTAAAGTTCTACGACTTTTTGGGGGTGTTTCCCCCTTTTTTCGAAAATAAAACAAATTATCTCAGGCACGTAACTTTTGATGGGTAAATTTAAACTTAATGAAACTTGTATATTTGAAATCAGTATAAAAATCCGATTCTATTGATTTATCTATGGGTATAAAAATTCCGGTTTTTAGAGTTTTGGTTACTATTGAACCGGGTTGCTCCTTACTTTCAGTTCGTTACCACGAACTGTTTGAAACTATGTTTTTGTACAACACTGTAATACAAAATGTTATTAATTATAATAAGGAACGAACCCTAGCCCATAGTAACTAAAATATTAAAATAAATAATCATAAATACGATGATGTAACACATTTTCTTTTGCTTATATTAAAGAACTAATAAGTTCACTATAAATTTGGATTATATATGTTTCATCTGTATCACGGTCGTAGAGATAGCTGAAGGTTTCATATATAGGATCGGTACAGTTATAACTGTTCCTTAAGACATCATCATATGTAAAAATTTTCCATACCGAGAATCAAACCCGGCCAAACTGGGTGAGAGCCAGCTATCCTAACCATTAGACCATATAAGATTTATCAAAATATCCGATTGATGAAGTTTATGTTAAAAAACAACATTATATTAAAAGACGATCATTATAAGAACAAACCATTGCATATATTACACTTGGTTAACTGCCTGAGTCTTTGAGGCTCGTCTCTTACTATTCCAAAAAAGCCTACGGCTTTTTTCTGTTTTTAATCAGGATTTTTCCGGGTTGCAGCGGTAGCTATGACATAATAGGGTAAAAAAGGCACGGGACATAAAGTGGACACATTTTCCTAATTAATGACATAAAACAAAATAATTTCATAACAAAAATGTCACTCATCACCAAATGAGTGCTATGACTTATATCAGCTTATTTTTTACGTTTTACTTTGTATTTTTTGGGGTTGCTTGCTCTTTCCTGAAGCAAACTTTCTGAAAATACCTTCAAAATTCTTTCACCTATAACAGTAACAGTAACAGTAACAATGGGTTTATTTAAAAAAAATATATACATCATCGATTCCTTGAAGCAATGCTTGTGCGGGAGAAAACCCTCCTAATAAATAAAAAAAAACAAGAAACAAAAAAAAAGAGAGAAAAAAAAAGAAAAAAAAAAGAAATAGAAAAAAACAAAAAAACAACAACAACATAATTAGAGCTCAACTTACCGGACCCGAAAACCAACGACCCTCCAAACAACACCCAACAAAAATATAATAATTATAATCATATTCAGCTGCAACTAAACCCTCCTCAAAAACAAAACTTAAGTGGCGTGGAATAATCCATTCAAAATATACACATCAAAACAATGGTTCTTTAGTGACTTACGAAAATCCTGCAAACCCCCAACATTCCTCAAATCCTCTGGCAAACTCTCCCAAACTAACGGAACAACATGGCGAATTGAAAACCTAGACCTAGACGTGACCATCGCTGGTCTTCGCATCAACTGAGAAGATCGTGTCAAATGATCGTGAATAGTAGACGCAAGACTAAACATTCCTGAAAAACATGATGGTAACTCCGAAGCTAAATATTTAAACATAAACAGAGCATTATAGAATACACATATTCCTGCTAACGGTAGAATTTTATACTCGCGGTAAAGATGCCTCACCGGTACAGATAGGTCAATTTGATTACCATAAAGAACTCTAATTGCCATATTCTGTGTAGCAGCTACAGTGAAATGGGCATCATCAGCAAAACATGGTAGAATTCCTTTAGTACCGTAAGTATCAAGGTCTAAAGAACAAGACACATTACTTAAAGCTCTACAAAGGTCATTAATATAAACCCAAAACAACAAAGGGCCCAAAACGGAACCCTGGGGTACTCCAATCGAAATATATTCAATTTTAGATGTAACTCCATCCATCACGACACACTGAGTCCTTCCACTAAGAAAACTAACTATGACATTTAAAAAATCACCACGTATACCACTACTATATAGCTTTTGAACTAGTATATCATGATCAACAGAGTCAAATGCTTTAGTAATATCCAAAAATATCGAAGCTATCTTCAGACCCTTGTCTAAAGCATCATTAATAAAAGTTGTTAAAAACAAAACTCCATGCTCTGTAGAATGATGACTCCTAAACCCGAACTGACTAGAACTAAAAAATTGTCTTTTCTCGAAAAAACTTACCATCCTACTATGAATCAACTTTTCAAACACTCTAGAAATAAATGGCAGTAAAGAAATCGGTCTATAATCACTAAAACAATTCTTATCCCCTCCTTTAAATATCGGGATAACATTCGCGCACTTTAGACAATCGGGAAATATTCCAGCTTTTAAACAATTATTTATCAGTCCTAAAAAATGACTAGATATAACAGGTAATATCGACTTCAAAACCTTCAACGAAATAAAATCGCCTCCTGATGCACTATTTTTCATATTATTTATAACATCAAATAATTCATCAATAGTTACAGATTTAAGGTACGCAGACACATCACAATCTTCAGGTAGGAACTGACGAAAATCTCCATCTTGATCAAATACTGGCACCGATGATGACACACGCTGCCCAATAGTAGCGAAGTGATTACACATCTCATCTGCAACATTATTATTCATTCCCATATTATCTGGACGGATCAAGACGCTACCAGGGCAAGTCACCGACTTAATCAATGTCCAAGTCTTACTCGGGTTACCCTCAACTTTTTTAAATTTAACCTTATAATATTCTACCTTAGCCAGTCGGAGTGCAGCATTTAACCTACTATTATAAACTCTATGTATTACATTATCATGAGGATCATTGCTCCTTGTTGACAACTTATATAAAAAACGTCTTCTATTAATTGACTGTAACAAACTCTTTGTAATCCAAGGTTTATTCGGAGACACCCTTCTCTTCTGTATTCCTGACACTTCACAACATTCCAAAAACGTATCCTTAATCTTACCATACCAAAGGTCAAACTTCAAATTTAAATCTAATTCTTCTTGTAAAAATTTAAAGTCTAACTGTTCTATCCTAAGCTTAAATCTTGAAATAGTATTTGAATCAACTAATAATTTCTTAGGCTTAGGGCGAGCACCACAATTAATATTAATATTCTTAAATATACCCGGAACTAATATAGCCAAACCAAAGTGATCCCAAACATCATTTAACACAACACTCGACGAATCATGGGGAACATTCAAAAATACATTATCAATTAGAGATGAAGATGACTCCGTCACTCTAGTACAAATATTTACAGCAGGATGCATCCCATAACCTAACATTAAATTCAAAAAATTCCGGGCTTTTAAATTAGATGCTAACAATTTCAAATCAATGTTAAAATCTCCACACACAAAACACGGCATGTTCTTACGAGTTACAAGGTCCATTTGTTGCTCTAATAATTCTAAAAAACAATCTACACTAGCTGAAGGGGGGCGGTAACAAACAGCAATAAAAAATGGGTCACCATTCTTATCAACCTCCGTAACAAAACACTCAAAAATCATCTCTTTATTAACAGACAAATCATCCCTAACCTTCACATTCAAATCAGTTCTAATATACAGGGCAAGTCCTCCATGCTGATGGTGAGTACGGTTCTTAACATACATATTATAATTTGAAATATCCAATAGTCCAGAATTATTATTCATTAACCATGTTTCAGTAAGTGCAAGAATATGAAAATCAGATAGCATACACAGCTCTGACAAATAATCCAATGTACTATTTAACCCCTGACAATTCAAATGAAAAATGCCAAGTTTATCCGGTGCCAGTCTAGTATGTAAATCAACTGGGCACTTATAATTAACCTTCGGAAAAACATCATCTACCCCCATATCAAAATCCTTGTGAAGTACCCCTAATCCTAAATCCGAAACACTCAATGGATTATTCGCAAGCCAATCCAAACGATCATTACGAACAATTACCATTTTTTATAAATATATATATATATATATAAAAAAGAAAAGGAGGGTAGTTGCAACCAAACCTAACCAACTGAATAACTTACTATAACTTGGAGGGTCGGTGGTCCCGTTTCCAACGTAATTGAAGCTCCAGAAAAAACACAAAATAACCTTAAAAAAAATAAGAAACATATTAACAAAATAATATAAATAAACAAACGAATACAAAAAAAGTGAAAAAATTGTCACTAACACTAGCCTGTCCCAATACAGGATTACTATTTCCATTACTGAATATAAATGGTATTATTAACCCTGATTTTCCTCGCCACGGCCAAAATAACCGACAAGCTGTTTCTTTTTCTGCTGGGCGGATTTTCAATGTGGAGGAAAGTTTCGAGGGGTGAATTTTCAGAAGAAATTTTACATTGAAGGAATTTGCCAGAATTCCTTTACGAAATTTTTCATATGTCTTCCTTTTTCATTGCCAAGTCAATCTTACGCGTGGAGATGTTAAGGGTAATTTTCCACAGTAAATTTTCAGCAGGATTGAATCGTCTAGAGTTTTAGGTTTCATTTATTCTTTTTATAGTAATTTTTGATCGTTTTGAGTTTGAATTTTAAAAGGTATTTGTATCTGCTGAGCTTAAGTTTAAAATGGCCTTTACTATTCTTTGAAAAACTTATTTTTCGGAAAGTTGTTTTTTAATTAATTATGTAAAAAAACGATAAGAAATTAAATTATACTTAAAGGTCGCCCTTAACAGAGACACTGGAGAAACGGCAGGGACATTTGTTGTCCCTGCCGGCGTCCTTACCTAAGATTAAGACTTGAGACCCAAGTGAATGGGAATTCTTAGCCCAATCATAGTTGTGACTATGACTAATCTATTTTTAATTGGATCTTAAAAAGCTCTCTCCATGGACTCATGGAGGGGGATAAATTTTTTTCAGAAGATTAATAGCCTTTTTATGATTGTCAAAGGTTTATGATGTATTCATAAATTTGAGATTGAATAACATCTAGCATTAGGTCTTTTTTCAGTTCGTAAACCTTATTCGTTTTTCCGCCTGAATTGCAACGCTGCGCGAAAATCGGCCATATTGTTGGCAGGTTTGTTGTGCAAACATGGAACTTATCATGGAATTTCCTGAAATTCAGAAGGTACTGGTGAGTTAATTTTGTTGATAATCTTGTTAATAGCAAGGCTGTACATCACCTGCATTCTGGATTGATTTTTCCTGAGCTTGGGTAGTAGGTTTAGCCTGTACTAGCCTAGGCTATATCTTTGCCCAGCCAATCATGGACTCCAACTTGAAAATTACAAACATTTATTTAGGTGCCAAAAAAGGCAAAGAAGTTAACAAAAGTGACACAGAAAGATCCGCCATAGTCTCTACAATAATTTTAACATGTTTATGACCTAAGAACCTGGGTTGACTTTCCAGTTTTTAAGGAAAATTTGACCCTTAGAAATTAACATTGTGAATCAGTACCAAGAAAACTTAGGCTAGATTCTGCTACAAAGGTGATGATAATTGGATGGTTTTGGGGTCAGTGCCCTTCTAGAAATTCCTCTCTGTCCAGCCAGGTTAATATTTTGTGTTCCAACTGCACAGGCATCATGTGGTAACATTTTGGTAAATTTTTCCATTCATGGAATATTGAGATAGCTAAGAAATAGACCTACATCTCCATTTAGAATTTCATGCTGAATCCAAATATAATAATCATTAACTAATAGTTTGCCGCAAAGGATCAAATTTTATAAATTTAGTTCAAGGATATTGTCAGTTTGTTTTCTTGCTTATTTGCCAGCAGATAAAATAATTGGATGGTCTGAAATGGTATTTTCTGGTGCAAAGTGCTGGAAAATTTTCAAACTTCATACTAAAATGTGTATTTTTTTTCATTTGCATCTCAGATTTCTTTGTAGGAAAGCAAATAATTTTAAAATAAATATTATGCCCCCCTCCTTGGTGATGCCCCTGCCCCTGACTATGTCCCTGGGCCTTGCTATTACCAATAACTAGATTTTGAATATATGAATACAAAAAAATGATTTACTTATAGAATATAAGCTATTCGGAATTGATTTTGAAACTGAATTCAAATTAATTATTCAATTAATTGAGTTAATTTTATTTAATGAATTCAATGTGAAATTAAATTTGATTAATCGATTACCAGAATTGATTTTTGTTCCATGAACATATTGGATCCAATGAAAAGTACAAGTGAGTTTTGCAGAGTGAGCACATATTAATGAAAAATTCAGTTATGTTTGTGTTGTGACTGAGAATTTATGAGTTGACCTAGCTGAGAAGGTCGCCATTTGAGGTTTTGAGGAGCTCAGGATCCCTCTCCCTCAGTTTCTGTCCCTAGAACAGAATCAAAATATGTTTTTTGGAAACATTAATTAACTTTGGAGGGTTGCAGGGGACACCTTTGGCGCCCCCACAACTCAGCGCCCAGGGCAGCTGCCCCCTTTGCCCCCCTAGTTCTGGCCCTGGTTTTGGTCAGCTATCAGGGAGATTTAAGTCCATTCCCAGTAATTCAGCACATGGTAATAGCCCTCTTCCTCTCCTGAAAATGGACCTTGATCCTAATCTGTTTTTCTCCTACTTTTCCTTCAGTAGCAGGATAGCTGCATTTTTTCTAACTTTTCCTCAGGCTACACCAAACACAAGAGTATAAATTTGTATTTTTAGCACTCTGGCCTCCGGTGTCTGATCTCAGATCTCCAAAAAAAAGTTTGCTGTATGTCTGTCACACAAAAGCATCCCAGAGTTCCTAAAAACATAATTTAAAGTAGTGGCATGTTTAGGGGGGGCCAGGGGCCTGGCCCCCCTGAAATTTCCCAAGATTGTCAATACCAGTCCAATTCAGTTTTTATTTTTTTTTTATTAGTCTGGAGCTGGTGCCCCCCTCCCCCCCCCCCCCTCAACCACTGATTTAAAGCAGCCCATAGTAGTTTTACTCTTCCAACACACTCAGAACTTTATAAAGTCATTTCATACCCAAAAACCATACTCAAATCTCCTCAGTTTAACTGGTTAGGCCTAGGCCTATGTCTATTTGAAGAACAAATCAGTACAAAATTTGTCAGCTCTAATTTTCTCATATTTTTTAGGGCCAGTGGTGCAGAGATCTTGATATTGTCCCACTTATCTCAGACAATCTTATTGAAGATTATTACAAAGCTTCAAATTCAGCCAGCCAGCAACTCAAGAGAAGCTACAGCTTTTTGGTGGAGCAATATATTGACCTGGAAACCATGCATATTTTAGAAGTGGAAGGACTTTTTGGAAATAAAGGGTTAGTGATAAAAGGGAGTTGCTATCGCAGTTTTAAAAAGAGGGACAAGCCACATTCAATCAAAGTCTATCTTTCATGTGACAGTCAGATTATCAACAGTGCTTGTTCATGCGTTGCTGGAAGTGTTTTTTTGCAATCACCTGGTGTCACTCTTGAAAATTATCAGTTTGATGCAAAGTCTGAAGTACAAAGAAATCCCTGCCTCCCTGAGCTGCACCGAGATGCCTCAACAGTGGAATTACATGAGAAAGCGGGATCTTGAGCCACAAAAGGTGATGGACATTGACATTCGCCAAGTTTGGGAAGGAGGACTGTCAACTCCAAAGACAGTGCAGCTGTATGACCCGCGGGTCAGTAAAGATGATTGTCTCAGTCTGAGATTGCGAGTTGTGCAACTTAGTTCTTCCCTTAGCCCGGCTGTATCTGCATTTTCAGGTAGGACAGAGTTTCTGTTACATAATCTTTGCTTATTTTTGTTAATGGTTTTTTATAAAGGTAAATCTGATTCACAAAAGCAATTTTATTTTACTCTCAGAAACAATAACTTATGTTTAAAAATTATATCTTCAAATGTAAGCTGTACCTGGACTTAGGATCCTGAGATGGCTCTCATGTGAACATTTTGATGATGAGAAAAACCTTTTTCTTTGCATTTCTCTGCTCTTCCTTTGGGCAGCTTTCTGGACTTTGAACTGGGGAATGCAGTAGCTGAACTGTTCCATGCGTGAAGCATGCTGTGAGTTGCTGTTTTGACTTGCATCTCAGAAGTTTTGCTTCAGGACTACCAGGACACATGCCAAGGAATAAGACAACAGATAACAAGTTCCAATAAAGCAAAAGGGGTTGTCGTACAAGTTTACCTAAGGTTTTACATGGCTTTCATGGTTACAGCGGTCAGTAGCGTGTATTAGGGGGGGGGATAGGGGTGATCACCCTCCCTCTGAAATCTGGTAAAGTTTGTCATAAATGCCATAAAATTGGAAATTTTCCCAGTCCAAAGGGGGCAACGGCGTTCTTGTAATGCCTTAAATTGCTTATTCCAGACTGTTCGAAAACCCTGGAACTTATCATCAGTTGCGTAACTAAGGATGGGTTGGTACATTGCACCAGAGGAATTTTTCTTTTATTGGTTTTGTAATAGAGAC
>JAQQPU010007302.1:0-20125 GCA_029168905.1 Artemia sp. Kazakhstan ARC1039
CTGAAAACGCTTATAAAATGTAAAACAAAATGCTATTTGGCCCCAACTCCAGGATTTCCACGGGCTTATTTTAGTTTTGTCGCGAAAAAAGCACTCGGACTGACTCAAACATAGGTATGTTGCATAAAACCGTGTTTTAGAAGGCATTAAAAAGATGTTGATCGCGCTTCAAAAGACACACTGAAAACGCTTAAAATACATAAAACAAAATGCTATTTTGGCCCCAACTCCAGGATTTGCTCGGGCTTATTTTAGTTATGTCGCGAAAAAAGCACTCGGACTGACTCAGAAGTAGGTATGTTGCATAAAACTATGTTTTAGAAGGCATTAAAAAGATGTTGATCAGGCTTTTAAAAGACGCACTGAAAACGCTTAAAATATATAAAACAAAATTCTATTTTGGCCCCAACTCCAGGATTTCCACGGGCTTATTTTACTTTTGTCGCGAAAAAAGCACTCGGGCTGACTCAAACATAGGTATGTTGCATAAAACCGTGTTTTTAGAAGACGCGCTAAAAACACTTAAAATGCTTAAATGTTTAATGCAGATAAGGAAATGATATTTCCGTCCCAATCAAAATTTCCACGTGTTTATTTTAATTTACTACAAAAGTAACTACTTAGACTGACTCACTACATAGTCATTTCGTATAAAACCACATTTTTAGAAGACATTATGAAGATGTTGATCACGCTTTTAAAAGACGCACTGAAAATGCTTAAAAATTAAGATGCTATTTTGGCCACAATTCTAGGATTTCCGCGGATATATTTTGCTCTTACCACAAAAGTAAGCACTCAAACTGACCCGAGTTTTCTCACACCGTATAAAACCATGTTTTTAGAAGATGCATATGATATTTTTAGAAGACGTACTGAAAATGCTTAAAAAAGAAAATGCTATTTTGGCCCCGATTTCAGAATTTCTGCGGTTATATACCGCTAAAGCCAGTACTCAGACTGACTCAAACATTCGTAAGCTGTATAAATCCACGTTTTTAGGAGAGATTTGGAAGACGTTTATCACATTTTCAGAAGATACACTAGCTCGAAACAATCTTAGATTTAGTAGATTTAGTAGATTTAAAATTACTTAAACTACGATTAGTTGTTAAATGTTAGGTTCATTAAAAAAAATAAAAAATATTAATAGCAAAATATTAACAATTAAAAACTATTAAAAGTTATAATTTAGTGAAACTTGGTTTAGCCGCAAATTTAAGTAAACTTAAAATTCTGTACCCTAACAGTTATTAAAATTTTGACAGAAAATTTAGATATTTATAGTTTTTAAGATAAGCTAAGAATTTATTACTTTTTCCTTGTCAGCTAGCCATCATCAATAGAGCTATATGATAGTTGAAAAAGCAATTGGATCAAGTTATAAAAACCATGGCCATAAATTACTAAGCGGCTCTGATGATCAAAATTAGTTTTCGGTCAGTTGATGTTATCTTATTTAATCGGATGTTATCTACGTTTGAACAGTGGGGTTTCCTGGGAACGGGTACTTGCTTATCAAGACGTTTTTTCATTGCTGTTTGGGGTGCCAATTCAAGGAAATTAAGAGGGGAAGGCAAGTTTCTTTTGTTGCTATTAAAAAAAAAACTGAATAAAAGAAGGTACTTGTTAATTAAAAGAAACACACTCAATAATTACGCTTAGGTTGGATCTGAGAAAAGCAGTTTCATAGCCACAAAGACAAGTGACAGAATAGAGGGGAAATATATAATATGGGCTATATATTTGCACATTAGGGAGGGGGGTAAAGTATTGAGACAGCGTGAAGTTAGAAAACAATTTATACTTCGAAATATACGGAATAATTTTAGCTAGCACATTTTGCACGCAGACCCGCTATACTTTACTCCCACCCCTCTCCTAATATGCAAACATATAGCCCAAATTAGATATGTCCCATCTATTCTCTCACTTGTCTTTGCGGCTATGAAACCGGTCTTCTCAGATCTATCCTAAGCGTAATTCTTGAATGTGTTTCGTTTAATTAACAAGTACCTAAGAGAAATATATTTTTACAATTTTATTAGTTTGTCTTTCGTTTCAATTAAAATACCAAAACTCGATTATTTTTAAAATAAGGAGAGGGGTCTAGGGGGCAATAGTATTGTTATCTTATTTTTTCAGTGAAAATACCAAAAAAATATTTTTCTAGGGGACAATTCCTAACGATCCTGCCTTTCCCCCACGAAATTACACCGCACATAATTACACTGTGAGATAAACGCTCTTTCTCGTTAGTAGCTCCTTATGCAGGCCTTTTTTTTTTTGGGGGGGGGAGCACATTGAGATAAAGTGAAAAAAGCAGGCGGATTTTTGAAAATTAATACGAAAACCGTAAAAACTTGTAGATTTCCCGTGAACAACTAGCCTCACATTGGATCTATGGCAAAGTTTAAGGTTAATTCACTATCCAGAATGTCAACGAAATTGTGAAGCAAGTGTCTAGAAAGTTAACGTAATTTGTGAACAGAAGTGAAACAAATAAACATTGTAAAATACTTGTAATATTATTAACATGACTATGTCAAAGGCAGCTTTTCGTGGAACAACCACAACAATTTTTCCATGGGGGAGGACAAACACAATTTCAAAGGGAGGTGGTACATTTTTGCAAAATAAAAAAGATCTAGAGAGCTATGTTTTTCCTCGAAAGTTACAATATCTAGCATTTATTTTACCTTCGATCTTCTTACGAGAAGGGAACGCAAATGTCGTGTCTACACCCCATACGGGTGTCGTTGTAACCTTCGCAAGACTAAACGAATTTAGCAGAGGTGCGATAAATGAGGACGAATATGTAGTGTTAGATAATGGGGAAATCGATCAAGTGGATAGTTTAACTTAATTGGTTGGTAGCCTATGATTAGTAAATGGGGGGGGGGGGGTGCAATGGCAATCTAAAGCGCAGAATAGCAAAAGCAAACTTTAAAAAAAAACTAAAAAATTTTTTTATATTCATTTTTGTTACGTTTTTACGAGTCGGACAAGCATTTCTGGAGGGTTTAAACCCCCAACCCCCCTGGATACGGCCTTGCACATCTTCCTTGACCTTTCGAATTTCAAAATTTAATTCAATTTTCCAAAACATGCTGCGCCTTGGCTATTCTGCTTATAAGGTTAACATGGCTATGTTGCATTTTACTGATAAAGGATAAAATATTGGCAAAAATCGTGCTTGTTGGCCGTACAATTGGGGCCCAGCGATGAGTAAGTCCTAACCAAAAGGAGTGGAAGGAGCCAAGGCCGTACCCAGAGGAGGGGTTAGGGGGTTTGAACCCCTCCCGAAAAGTTTTTTTTATTACTCGTAAAAACGTAACAAAAATGGATATTAACAAATTTTGTATGCGTTTTTGAGGTTTTTTTGTGTAAACACCCCCCCCCCCAAAAAAAAAAAAATCTTTGAGTAAAACTCCCCCGAAAAAAAAATCCTGGGTACGCCCTTGGAAAGAGCTCATAAGAATAAAAGAAATTGGAATTTAATAGGTGGGAGTAAAGAGGGAGGTCTTGAACAAAATAGGGCAGAGTAGGAGCATACGTAGCTGTGTTTGGCCTCAGTGATGTGGTGCTCAGTTTTTAGCAGTAGGTATGTGGTGTGTTTCATGTTGCAAGATATTTTAGATTTGGAGTTGTCAATAAGCACCACAGTATAAGTGTATATGAATATATACTTATACTGTGATAATCCCAGTATGAATGATATGTATATTTTACCTTTGAACGGCAGTGGTTGTCTCAACGGCTACACCTCCACATCCATAGGTATAGTGCCGACGATTAATGAGAAAACGGATATGGTAGCCGCCATGTTTTTCTTTTAAAAAAAATGGCTTCATCCATACTGGCTCCAGAGGCGGTTTTAGGGGGGGGGTTGCAGAGATCCCCCTGCATCTTACAAAAGATGAAGGGGCATCTTTTTGTAATGTTTGAAATTATATTATAAAATGAAAATGTATTAGAAAATAATTAATAATAATAATAAATTCAATTAACAAAGTAAAAACTAAATAAAAAATAAAGGTACTTGTATGATATTTGCCCTACCTAATGGTCTACCAATATGTTTCGCTGACCCTCAATCCTAGTTAACTATACCAAAGTAAGATAAAAATATAATACTTTATAAGCAAAATTGCGCTATAAATTTTCCCTTTGGGGGGGGGGGGGTAAAGTATAGCGGGTCTGCGTGCCTTATTATCATTATTATTATTTATTTATTACCCGTCAAAAAAAGGTACAAAAGATGGAGAATCAGTAAAAAAAAGTAAAACAAAAAAAAACACAACCACACACAAAAAAAACACAAAAAAAAACACATCGAACAAATTACAAAGACGAGAAACAAAACCTCAATTATACACTGCACTGCAGGTACGTAAGAAATTTTCTTTTTGAACGTTTTAAACTCCCAAGTACTGAACAAACGTAAGCAATATGAGCATCGTTTCATCAAGCCGCAATTGGTAAAAAAAAAAAATTAACCCCCCCCCAAAAAAATACAGACAAGAGACGGTAAAAAGACTAAATATAAAAGAAGTTTATAAAGGAAAAGAAGTTTGGAAAAATAGAGAAGGTCCGGAAACGCAGCGTAATTGTCTTAAATGTGGTGAGAATGATTTCGGGCTGGGTCATTTCCTCCTGCGATGCCGGCGGCTTTCTCATATAAGGTGGGAGGTTTTGAAAGAGGGCAATGATTGGCTACTTCGGGGGATTTTGAGTTCGGATTCACCACAAACGGTAGTAGGTGTGGTAAATTTTGCATTGAAGGGTATGAGTGTTGATTAAGAGGATAGTGATTTTAGTATGTAGTCATTTTATTTATCCTTTTTCTTTTCTTTTTGTTTTGTATATGGCTGTAAAAAAGCTTTAATAATACATTATTATTATTATTATTATAACAAGATACTAAATATGACAAACGGGCAAATAAAATTAAATGGACTGCGATTCACTATGCCTTAGCAAATGGTACCAAGGGTGGGAAGACGCTTTCTCGTTGTACCGTTTAATTTGTTCAATTATAGCTGCCGTTGGGTCCGCAATTTTTAAATTTTTAACAAGGTGCGAATTTCTTGTCCATGGCGGGAGCCGCAACAAGAACCTCGCATACTTAAAAAACGCGGATCTGAGCTTTCTTTTCTCTGGCTCGGGAAAAATTCTCCAAAATGGGCTTAGGTACAGGAAATGGAGAAGGGATAAAGGGAGAAGGGATACTGCCTTATAAAGTCGAGCCAGAATTAAATGGTTGAAACTGATTTTAGATGAAACTACTCTACTGTAAGCAAAAGCCAGGTGTTATGTTAGGTACAATTATTCTGCAGGTATTTAGAATCCAGAAAGCATGCGAGAAGTGAAGTTTTGTTAATGCTAATGAAATCAAACAAAGTATGATAAAAATACAATAGTTTAGAAACAAATTTAGTTTATATATTTGCACATTAGGGGGGGGGGGTAAAGCATAGCATATATTAAATACGTAACCTGACTTAACCTAGGTAGCTTTTTTTGCCCCTTCAACCCCAAAAAAACTGAAGTTTGAACATTTTTTCACGGAGTGAGCAATACCTGTTTTTCATCAGGATTTCATTAGATTCTAGATGCGGTTCATCGCGTGTTTTCTGGATTCTAAATAAGTACCATTCTGCATATTATGCAGTAAGAATTGTTTTCTAACTTTACACTGTCCAATTACTTTGCCCCCATCCCCCCGCCCAAAGTGTGCAAATATATAGCCCAAATTTTATATTTTCGATCTATTCTGTCAGTTCTCTTTGTCTTGTCTCACACTAAGCTGAAAGAAACTAACGAAAAAAAACGGTTCTATAATGTGTCAATCAATGAACATCTTGAACGGTCGGGTGTTTATCATACACGTACCAAAATAAATTATTAATTAATTAATAAATCAAAAATAACTTTGTTGATAAAATGAAAACTTCGTCAAAATTTGACCTGAATATTTTGTGGGAGACATAGGGGGGCATTAATCAAATTTTGCTCCTTGCACAAGAGAGGCCAGAACCATCATTGACTGGCTGAAATGATAGCGAAGTCTCTAGATATTTGTGATTTTTCCATAATTGCCTATATATGCCTGTTCTTTCTTTTATTTTGAATTTGGCCTTCTTTAAATACTTTCCCGCATATATTCCTTGGTGGGACCAGAATATTAAGAGGAGTGCCATTAGAAATTAAACCAGAGCCCTTGTCCTACTCTAACCGTTAATATACTGTTACTATTAGGAACTCTTGAAAATAGAACTGTGAATTATTGAAAATTTAGGTAACATTAAACACCTTGCCCTCACTCAAGTTCCTTTTTTATGACGTCCATGTATGATACAAACTGTACATACTATGTTTGTCGTTCTAAAACATGTAATGATTAGGGCTCTAAAATGGAAGACCCTTGTCAAAATTTCATTGAACTTTTTGAAAAGGGACACTCCCTCCCGCGGAAGCAGGTGTTTTACCGTGGGAATTGCACCCTATGGCAAACTCGAATCAGGTCAGTCCCAGCATGAAGTTAAGAAATCCGTTGATACCAGCTTTGTTTTGAGTAAGTTTTATGATATGATACCACCTGATAGGATATAAGGCTTAATTTGAAGTGAGATGAGAGATATGAGATATACATTTATTAAAAAAGAAAACAAACACTATTCGCCTTTCGCCTGCCAGGAAAGACAATAAACTTGAAAGGGCAAGCGAGGTTATCACTCTCAGCTAATTAAAACAACATTCATACCTTGCTACTCAACACACAAGAAACTTATCTGATGAAGGAATAAAGGAAAAAAGAGAGAAAGAGGAAAAGACAAGAAGTAGATAGAAAAAAAGCAAAGTAAATCGGGGAAATATCTTAAATAGAATGACAACCTGGAGTGGGCTTAACACCAAATTCACTCACGAGATAAAAGAAACTTCTTTGCCCGTGACTTGAAAGCCGGAAGACTAGGCGCATTTTTCACACACTCGGGCAATATATTCCAAACATGGGGAACATAATGAAGTAAGATAAGAAGAAAGATAACCTACATAAGAGGTCAATATGCTTAAAATAAGACTGCTTGCGATCAGATTCGTGAGTCATTTATAACTGCAGATGCATTAGCGAACCCAATTCGGGCGGAGTCAACGTTCCCTCCTCATTTGTTTCTTGGTTGATCGACAATTTATAATAGATTTTTGTGAAACTTTTTAATTCCTTCTAAAAATGAGGAAAAACAGAAAATCAGTATTCTTAGAGAAAAGGACTCTTCCCGATCTACTTACGTAATATATACGGTCGCCTGTGCCCCCTCCCCCTCCGGAAAATTCCCCAGCATGCAGAATTGAGCAGCCAAAAAGAAAGTACAAAATAGGCAATATCGATCACATGTCCTAAGGGGTAACAAAAGGACCAGATACCTAAAACAGTTTTAGAAGAGGGGTTGGCTGGTCCCCAATCACTTTCGACTTATAAGAAAATTACTAGAGCTCTCAATGTATGATCGAATGAGCATCCTCCAGAGTTTCTACGACCACGAGAGGAAGGCTTGGAATGAAGAAGGGGCAGCCCCCTCTTATACAGAATAATTTTGCTATTTTTTAGATTTTATGTTATTCTTTACTTCCATAATAATAGCGTTGACCATAAATATTCCCACAGCTCAAGAGGGATTAAATATCAATATTTAACTTCACCCCCCCCCGCCCCTTCTTTAGAGCTGATTCTGTATTTATCTGAAGGCTCAATGAGAGTTAGGATGTTTTGGCATTAAAATACATCCCTTCCTAATAACAATGAAAAGGGCGTGAGAGGGATGGTGAACCTCCAACTATTTTTGAATCTTAAAAAGGGCACTGAAAATTTCGATTTACAATTGAATGAGCCCCCTACAAAGTTTATTCGACCACCCTTCCCGTAAAGACCTTATATCTTAAAGCATGGTTATTTGACCTTCGAACTATTTTGAACAAAGGGGCTATCTCAAAATTTTGATCGGGTGCATTTGGGGCAAAAACGATGTGAGTGGTGGCATTTTTTCCTCCAATTACTTTTCACTGTTATAAAGGGCACTAAGTGTGTTAATTTTCAATCGAATGAACCCCCTCACAAAGTTTATGCTACTACCTCTTCCATATAAAGTGACTCTGGGAAGAAATAAATCAATAATAATGCATTGAACCCTTATGGTTCTTTACTATAGTCAACGCTATAGCATTGCCTGGGACTTAAACAGGTGAGTAGAAGTTTCTATTTCCCTTCAAATGAATATCCAAAAAATATCCAGGGGGAATGAGGGGGTGTTATCAGAGGGGGAAATTCCGCGGGTGAATTTTCAGGGGGAACGCCTTGAACCAAAATATAAATAAATCGGGGACTGGCATTGAAACAGAATGTTGACACACCAAAAACTGAAGATCTATTCTAGGAGTTGTTTAACTCCATGTACGTAGATCAACGAGAATCGATGTCGCACAAGGATGAGCAGATTTTTAGTTTCTCATGTGATTCGCTGGTTTTAGCTGTTTGACGAATGTCCTCCGAAAGCTCCTACTTTTGCGTCTCAGTTGCGCACGTCCTTTCTAGTGACCAATATGTATAGTTCGGAGACGCCCGTAAAACATTCAAGGAGGGGTGGGGGTACGGCGTTAAATCAATGAAAGAAACTTTCCTTGAAAATAAATTACGGAAAGTCAAAGAAATATTGACGTTTGACGGGGATCGGGCCATGGCCCCTGTGTGTACTTACCTGATTCAGCTAGTAAAGGATGTTGCTTCCTTTGCTTTCTTATGAAAGTCTCTTGCCTCTTCTTGAATTTGCTTCTTTGAGGCTTAATATTGAAAATGTATTTCATATAAATATTCATTAGGCCTGATCACAATGACAAATCGGTGAATTTAGATTCGCTTCATGGCGCATCTATACACTCCTTAGAAACCATCTCATTTGAAATTCAAATAGCTTTACTTTCACTAGTTTTGGCCAAAGTTGCGCAAATTGCCGCACCTACTTATGTTTTCGTAAAATTCATTGCAAATATTAGGGCCACATTTTGATTCTGATAAAGAAGTGTTAATTTGGCTCAGTGACATTTTACAGACAAAGTATGACAGATTGACAAAAAAAGTGCTTTTTGACCAACCATCTAGGGCCAAACTATAAGCAAGTCGTCCCCGAATGATTTAGGAAGAGGTCGTAAGAAAAGATTTAAAGGAAATTGAAACTTCATTGGAGGGGGCAAAGAGTGAAGCTTTGAATAGATTGGAGCAGATAAGGAGAGCTCGCAGGTGTCAGGTGACCTACTGATCAAGTGAGTTGTTGGAAGTAGTATCTGCAGGGTTGCCAACTTTTTGGTTAATGAATATGTCCCTTGAGCACCCAAAAATGTGTCCTTTTTAGCCAAATTGTGTCCATATTTTGTCTATAATATGTCCATAATTATGTCCATCCTGAAATCTCTGAAACTAGTTCGTTTTACAACTTGTAAACCTCTTTTAAAGTGGTCAGTTAACATCGAATATAATGAAAGCAAAAAAGATTAATTAGTACATCCATACAGAATCAACTAGTGTGAAAGCACAAAAGTCATAAAAACATGTAAACAGTAAAAAATATTTGTGGGAGGTTAAGGCTCATCTTCCTGCAAGAATTCCTCTTGATAGGTATGATCGGCATGAGGGTCAGCATTTTCGCTTCTTTTGGTAGCTTTTTGCCAATCAGAGTAATTCTTGCGCATGTTATAAGGTACAATCCAAGAGTCAAGCAATGTTGCAGAGCGCTAGGTAAGCTGGGTTGCCCTGCAATCAATTTTGACTCTTGAAAAGAGCACTAGAACTTCCAATTTTCTGTCGAATGAGCTCATTTCGAAGTTTCTATGACAACCCCATCTATATGAAATGCCTTGGTAAAAACAAATATAATAATATACTGTGCCCACATCACTCTTCGCTTCAACAGTGCTATTGCGCGGCCTATAATTTATGATTTGAGTTTTAATTTATATCAGCTGAATTTATCTCTGGATTGTTATATGTTCTTTGGACTATTTCGAATAAAATGGGTGGCTCACAGGAGGGTGTCGGGGGGGGGGGGGGGGGAGTTGTCCTCATATCACTGCTGGATCTTAAAAAGGAAATAGAACATTCAAATCAAATGAGCCCCATCTGAAGTTTATAGACCACCCATTGCTTAAAAACTTTACATGCCCTTGGGATATAACTTACAACCCTTTTCCCAGGGCTCTGGGGGGTTGTCTAAACCCTGGAGGCGTTGTTATATGTTCCTTGGACTATTTTTTTTAACAAAATGACTATCTCAAAATTTCTGTCGGATGCTTTTAGGGAAAGTAGTACATGGGGGAGGGGGGGTAGTTTCCCTCCTACCACTTCTGACTTTAAATTGCACTAGAATCTATGTCCCAAGGCATACTATTTGTAAACAATTAAAGAATTACCTAGCCCACAGTCCCTACCAAGAGGGCTAAGGGGGTGACATCCCCAAAGGCATAATTACTGGACCTTTCAACAATGCTGAGCAAAATAGATGTCTACAAATTTTGATTGGATGCTGATTTTCGGAAATGATAGGTGTGGTGGGGTGGGGGGTTGTCCTCAAGCCACTTTTGACTTTTATAAATGGCACTAAAATTTGATCAAGTGAGCCCCACCTGAGATTTATACAACTACCCATTCCATAAGACCGTGTAAGCCCCCGGGGCTTAAATTAAAAACCTTGTCCCAGGGCTCTTAGGGGGTTGTCAATGCTGAGGGCATTGTTATATGTTCTTGGGACCATTTTCATCAAAATGACTTTCTCAAAGTTTTTGTTGGATGTATCTAGGGAAAAGAAAACGTGGGTGGAAGAGGGTGGCTGGTTTGCTTCTGACCACTTCTGACAATTAAAAATGGCACTAGTACTTCTGATTCTCAATCCTGTGAGTCCCCTCCAAAGTTTATAAAACCAACCCTTCCATAAAAATCTTAAATGTTAATAATGGGGAACTAGTATAAATCATAGCCCTTGCCCTGAAAGCTTTAGGGGTGGTATCATCCACAAAAACATAATTAATGGACCTTTCAAATATGCTGAACAAAATGGTAATCTCAAAATTTTGATTAAATATGTTTGAGGAAATGATGGGTGGGGGGGGAGGTGGCTGTTCGTCCTCCAATCACTTATGATTCTTAGAAAGGGCATTAGAACTTTCAATTTCCAATCGAGTTACTTTCAAAGTTTCAACAAAACCCACTCTACACAATGTGCCTTTGTCAGAAGTAAAAAATAAATTTTAACCTTATCGCTTTTTCATTCATTAAATAAAGAAACAAGTTTTTCTACTTAAAATAAGGAGCAACATTAAAACTTAAAACGAACAAAAATTGTTCCGTATATTAGGGGAGCTATCCCTTCCTCAATACCCCTCTCTTCATGCTAAATTTTTTAAGAACTTTTTTAAAAGGTTTTGACGGCCCTTGTGTTTCAAGAATGGCTCTTAAAAAAAAAAATTAGACAAAAGGTCAAACATTAGCATAGAGAGGGGGATATTGAGGAAGGAGTAACCCCTGGCATATATGGAATAATTTCAGTTCGTTTTAATTTTAATGTCACCTTTTAATTTCGGTAGAAAAACTTCTTTTTTTTATTTATTTCTGATCGTTTTTCAGATAATCCCAGGAAATCCACCCCCTTTGTGGAAAATCCCCACATGAACAATTCCTGTATATAAAGTTCTTCCCATGTAAAAGTCTTCCGCCAAAACATTACTCCCAGACAATTCCATCCCTACTGCAAATTCTTCCAAGAATTTTTTTTTGCTTACGATTCAATCTGAAAAATACTTTTATTTGAAGAGACTTGTTTCCATTTAGTTTCTGATCCTTTTGAAGGTCATTGGAGAAGGTGTTTAAAATACCTCCCCCCCCCCTGGAAAAATTCTCCCCCAGAAATTTCCCATGGAGAATTTCTCCTGGTGATATTTCCCCATGGAAAAATTCTCCCATGGAAAATCCTCCCCGTAAGGATCCCCCGTGAATTTCCAACTCTGCTGAAAACTTCCCCCTGACAAAGTGTTCCCACATGTACAATGGGATCAACAACAAGAAAGTAAGACAAGTAACAAAAATTTTGTATATGAATTCTGGCAAATTATCCCCATGTAAAATTTCCCCTGAAAAGTTCACCCCCAGAAGCTTCTCATCCCAATGGGAAATTCTCCCCGTAGAAATCCTTCCCCCCTTGGAAAATGTGGGTATACATCCCTATAACAAATGTTATATGTAAACGATGGGCAAATTTCATAACTTGAAGCCCTTCCTCTGGTGGTCATGAGGGATCTAGTCATCTCCAAAGACATATCTATTGTACCTGTCATCTACACTGAGCAAAATGGCTATCTAAAAATTTTGACCAGACGAATTTCAGGAAAAAAGGGTGTAAAAATATTGTAAAAACGTAAAAATTAGTAGAAAGTAAGTAGTTAAGGAAATTAAGTGCTAGATAAGTAGTTTTAACACTACTTTGGTGATTTAATTTATTCGAATAACATAACACAAACATCAATAACAATAAAGGTCCTAGAAGAGAACTTGACGTGATAAATGACAATTTTTTTACACAAACATTTATCCACCAGGGAAATATTCTATTTTATGTCATAAATTTGCAAAATATGTCCCTTTTATGTCCCAAATTTCCAAAATATGTCCCTTTTATGTCCCAAATTTCTAAAATATGTCCCTTTTTTGTCCTATTATGTCATTGTGTTCCGGCACATAGGAATATGTCTTTTGGACACAAAATATGTCCAGTTCGCAACCCTAAGTATCTGTAGTAGATTTTTAAAGAGAAATCTTTCTGTGAGCTTCGCGTAACGATCTGGAGTTTGACGAGGGCCTAGCCCAGGGGTGGATCCAGGATTTTTAGAATTACTCCATATGCGTTTTTCATTTGATCGAATCTGTTTTAAGCTAAGCGTACAGTATAAATGCTGAGGGCGAACACATCAACTCTCTTCGTAATCTAGATTAGTTCTGAAATGAAGGATTAATTCATATTTTTACCTGCCCATCCCTGCCGGCAGGGATGGGGGTATACTCTGGGAACGATGTTCGTCCGAAGATCCTACCCCTTTTCCATCCCCTAAACCCTACCCCTGTTTTCACTTAAGATTATTTACCTGAAAATTGTGTTTGTTATGTCACACACCCCAAAAAGTCAACGTTTAGGGTTGAGTACCCTTCTTGAAATACTGCTATCCAATAACGAGCGTGGGATTTTGGTGGTGACAGCCATCGTCATATTTAGGGTGATCCTGAATATAATATTAAACACGGAGACATAGGCATACGGAGGGGCGGGGGGGCAGCTGCCCCCATGGACTGCTGAAAAAGCAGTTGAAAAAAGGTAGATGGCTAAAAAGCAGTTGATAAAAGATAGATGGTTGAAAAAGCTGGAAACAATCAACTGGAATGACAGAATAAAAGGTTATTAAGAAGAAGATTAATGCTGAAGCTTATTGATGATTTTCGGTGATTACTTGTTAAGAAAGATTTCATAGGCCCCCCCCCTAGACAAAAAGCTACTTACGCCGATGCACGGAAATGAATTTAATTTAATGGTTTCCAATTAAAATTAAAAAGAGCCTATAAAACGAGCAGCAGTTAGTTTATGTAAGAAAAGCTGTCATCCTCCCCTAAACCACCCGCTTTTTGCGCGAATGTTTCAGTATAATATAGATATTAATTATACCCTCAATGGAGCACTTTAGAGGAAAAATTTGAGGAGAGAGGTGGCCCCATTCATATATAGAGAGTTCCTAAACTTACTCTTCAAATCCGTTTGAAAAAAAAAACTCACTCTTTGATTTAATCATCCCAAAAAGCCAACTGCTGCTCTCTGAGGAACTCGTATTTCAAACTGCTTTACAGTTGTTGTTTTTTTCGCATTTTCGACTCAATCTGTCACTTTCGAAATTGCTCTAAACAGATTGGTTTGCACAACAAATATGCTGTCTATAATTACCCTAATTAACTATTTTTAGAAGTTAACTTGTGAAAATAGATTAGGGATTTCATACCCCTCTGGAATCGGAAACAATTACTTTAATCGTAAACCTTGAAGAAATAATGGCTATATAAGTCAGTTCCGCCGAAGTGAGCTGTATTTCTATTGGCACGGAGTTTCTACTACACCCCCTGAAAAGCTCCATGATATAATTGCATTTGATTCGCTTGATGTTTACCGCCGATCATTCATTAGCAAATTTATCCTCTATTAATTTCGTTATAAACTTTGACTTGAAATTTCAAAGGTGCTTGTGTTTAGAAATTTCAAGGACGTTCTAAATTCAAGGTCACACATCCAAAGACCGTAAAATACAAGTTTCACAGAGCTATCATTTATTGAGATAAGTCTAATTAAATTCTTCAAATAACACTCGTTTAATTGTGCTTCCATCTGTGGTGTAGCGAGTGGGGAGGGGGCTCCACCACACCCCTCCCTCGGAATATAATCCCGGTTGTACCTCTAGTATAGTGTTGAATGATTATAGGTGAGCACAAATATATTTGTTCTGGTTCAGAAAATAGGTAGTTGATCTGTAGGACATTTGGAATCGAGACTTATCTCAAATCAGCCACTGATCCAAAGGGGTATTCGGTAGTGTTTTCTCTCTAGCTTACGAATTTACTATTTTTTCTTTTGCCTGATGTGTAAAAGTCGTATATTGTTTTTGTATATATACCAAGGCATGCATGGAGGAATCCTTGGTACTTGTGAAGAAAGCGGTAAGTCCTTGAGAATTGTATTGCGAGAACAGATAGGCATGTACCGGGTAATGACAAAAACAAAGGGTTTCTCACTCCGAGAAATATATTGAAACTTTAGTTTTTTGGGGTTTAGGGGAAATAAAAGGTACCTAGGTTGGGTTAGGTTACATATTTAATATATGCTATGCTTTACCAACCACCCCACCCCCCTAATATGTAAATATATAGCCTATTTTTGTTCTTAAACTATTATATTATCATCCTATTTTGTTTTATTTAATCAGCATTAACTAAACTTCACTTCTCGCGTACTTACCGCTTTCTTACCAAGTACCGAATCTTTTCTGCGAGATGGGGGGTAATGATAAAAATTTTAATTTGATCAAAAAGTTCCCAGAAATTTGAAAAAATTAATATTTCTGAGGGGGCGGACCCGAAGACCCCCTGAGTGTGCCCTGTCTATACCTATTCAAAATATTTAGCCCTCTCCCACTACTCTAGGGGAATTGCTGTGCCCTTGATTTCCTTAGATACCTGATTCACTTTTGAAAAGTGACAACTGTCACATTTCACAACTTCATTATACAACTCTTTCCCAGGATCGCTATCACCACATCCATCTCAAATGACACGATTACATAAAACAACGGCGAACGAATGAAAATAGAACCACTCAGCGGTTCTAACTAGAAAACCGCAGGAATCAGCGGCTGATACTATCACTCGATCAGTCTTCACAAGGGAAAGTAACTAAATACACAACACTGTTTCTTTTCCCATGGCCTTTTGTTCTCAAATCCCCTAATTCAAATCCAATTCTATTCACTGATTTCGACTGTGGGTATATGCCAATATTTGAGGAGTTTAATGCTTATTATGTTCCTGGGATTGAAAACGACCCACTTGAATGTATAGTTCTTAACTAGAAAATGTTTACAAGTTGCACCTTGAAGTAGCTCAAGTTTTTGTCCATTGGCATGGCAATCTTTACTGTTTTACTAATTCTGGGAACTTTTTAATATTGTTGATCATCTGAGCATGGGCGTAGGGAGGGGGGGCAGCTGCCCCCCTTGACCTTCAAATTTACATTAGAAATGGCTGAAAAAGCAGATGGTTTGGAAAAAGCAGTTGATAAAACTCCGACTGCCCCCCCTAGACAATATGATCCCTAATACTGCCCACGCCCATGCATCAGAGTTTCTATGGAATCAAATGAAATGGTAGGGTCCTCATAGTATTGCTAGGGGGATCTTCGGGCTCGAGTTGCTCTCCCTAACATAAATCTACAATGTCTGCATAATTTTTTTTCCTCCTCATTTAATTCACCTATTTTTGCTTTTTTGCCCCCTTTTCTGAACCCAGGGGCACCTTTCCTCCCGTAATTCGTATCCCCTGTCTGGAAGTCACCTTTCTCCCAGAACAAAATTATGTGTGTGTATGCGCCTGGTTTCACCAGTATTCTGTCAGAGAAAAAAACTCTCAGATTTGAGGCTTGCTTCCAGTTACGTACACAGGACTTTTCTTTGAGGGGGAGGGGAATAATAAAAAGTGATATTTTGAATAAGAAGTTCCCAGATATTATTTCAATTTTAAATGCCCCATAAAATACCAATGTTTTGGGATGTTTTTGGATGTTTTGGGAATCTGCCTTAAATTTCCTGATGATCAGGAAAGCATACATAGTAAAGGCGGATCCTTGGGGACATGGTCATGCTCACAACTCATTTATGATTAACTCCTTAGATGTTTCATATACTTTTTTCCTTGTTTTCGTTTTTGGGGCCCCCCCCCTCCCAAAAAAATCTACGTAGATGTGTACTGAAGAAAAAAATTGGACTGGGAATGGCTTTTTTTACACCATTACCCAGCTCATACCTCAGATACGTACCCAAGTGAGATTATGTAAGATATTTTCCTCACCTCTGAGTTATTACAGATCCTATAAAGCATCCCACTTTTTAGTACGTTATAATGTAAAGATATTTTTGCAATTAAGCCCATAATTTGAAACCCTCAAAATGACTGTTCCACTTCGTCGAAATTTTTTTTTATATCCCTTTTTAGTTAAGGGCTGCGTCACTTCTTATCTTTTTACTTTCCATTAATTACTCACTAAGATTTAATCATTGTTCAAAATGCTTCAAAACTAATTGACAGGTAAACAGAATAAAAGAATAATTTTCCAATAATGTCCGTCGCGCTATTTTCAAAGAAAAAATCATTAATATTTATGAGTGCTTCTTATCTTACGTTTAAAGCTGTTCTGAAGCGTTTTCGTTTTCCAATTTTGTGTTAAAGTTCCTCTCATTAATCAAAGGGGCGGAGAAAAGTGAGCAGACGTGAAACTAAAAATGACCATTTTCGTGAGACCACCAAAAACTAGAAAAGATATAAGATTTATTTCAACGGTTAGATTTATTTTTTAACCCTTTCTGAATCTCCCACGATCATAGCTAAGCAAATTGATTAATTTCGTTCATTTTTTTTTAAATTTACCAGTATCGTCTTATAGAGCTATGCCTATAAGCAGGGAAATACGCAATAATTCATTTAGGGTGGGGGAAGGTTGGAAAAATTGAAACAAAATACTCAAAAATAAGTTTACTATATTGAAAAAAAAATGTTATGCAGGGTCGTACGGAGGGGGGCTTCGGGCCCAAGCCCCTGGAATGCTGATCTTCCTGAATTTCTGGGTATTTTGTCCGAGTTACTTTTTTTCAACCCCCCCCCCCCCCCGAGTAAAAATACCGTGTATGTGCCTGCTGCCATGAGCCGTGTGATTTCTTTGGAGTGAGAGGGGGAACTTAAATTGGTACTTAAATTGTAGTACATTTTGTGAGATGACGCTCATGAGAGGCTGGTGAATTTACTTTCAAAAACCAATTCAATATACTTCTTAGCTTCAAAGTAAACTAATTCAAAAGAAGACAAGGCACAGTGATTTATGGACCCTTTCAAGTGCCAAAATTATCCAACCTTGATGTGAAATCTGCATGTGAACTATGCCCCACTTATACGCCAAAACAGTTACTGCGTTAATATTGTAATGAATATGGTTATGTTAATGGGTCTTGATGGTTTGAATGCTTAAGTAGTTTTTCGGTATTTAGATTGTTGTTCGAGAAATATCTGAATTGACACAATTTATCTGGAATAGTTTAGACGACAGGTTAGAGTTATTACCCAAAATAAGACTATTGAGTTGATCAGGTATTTACGTAAGAGGGTGCTTTTTGGCTCCAAAAAATAAAAATCCGATTTTCTGGCGCTTCTTATTTAATTATCAAGTAAAATTTGTTATTTATCATCCCCCCAAGAAATTATCTAGGATTTTTTCCGGGGAGGGGATACAAAAACAAACTTTTTAAACATATTACAAATTTTTACATTCATTTTTGTTACGCTTTTACGAGTCGGACACACATTTCGAGGGGGGGGGGGTGGTGGGATAGTAAAAATTGTGATTATACGAGTTGATCAGATAGTTGTACGAAGAGGTCTATTGCTTGCAGTCGGTAGAATCGAGATATTTTTCATTGGAGTTGGCGATACCATCCGAGAAGTAGCACAAAAATTTAAAATTACTGAAAGAACTGCAAAACTTCCAGAAAAACATATAGGCCTAACAGTGCACGCTAAAGTGTATGTTAACAATGCATGCTAAAGTGTATGTTAACCAAGCTTCGGCAGGCAACCTTACAAAAAAAAAAAAACTTAGTCGTTATCAAGTTTCAGCAGGATAGTAATTTGTTTTCTTACGTTATTCTTCTAAAAAAAAGCGTTAGATAAAAAGCGATGTTTCTTTGCCAAAAAAGGCTATTTTATATAATTTGTTTTTAGCGTTGGGCTGAAAACATTCGGGAGGTATCCCCTCGTCTCTCTTGTGTATGATGCTGCTAGTTTTATGACCCTTTGACTTTCAATATTCTTGGGTATCTATTTGTCTTCGGATGCAACGACCAGGGGCGTCAATTCACGAAATGTGGGCGACATAGGCAAAATGTATTTCTCAAAATCTTGGGAGATGGTTTTTTTTCAGTTCTTTTAGTGAAATTATAAAATAGGTATTTTTTAATAAGAAATACCAAAACAAGGTCATCCGCTCATTGTATCAGAAAATATTTCAAACCTTGTTTTCATTCGGACTTCATTATTCAACATATTTCTGACTAATGCGATAATAGGGTGCACCATACGCTATTTGACTCTTAAATGTTAGCATTTTCAGCTTATATGCCCATGCTGCTTAATTACAATCCCGCTAATCGCCCAACCTTATTTCCCAAACCTTGACTTCTTCGTCATCACAATTTCGTTGAACAAGAATGGTGATTGACTTTGGGTCACTTATTTTCCCAGTCCTGGTTATGTCTATATTATTGCCCCTCCAAAAAATCCTCTGATACTCCTCTCCCCCTCGAGAAAAAAGCCAATGTGCATCTACATGTATATCGAATGTTTTGATTATATGCTTCTGAGTTAAAATAGATGGCAAAGATAGAGCTTATTTCATTTCGGGCAGCTCTCCCATCTGTCCTTAATTGGCAATTTGCGTCAAATGAAAATCAAATTTATAAAAAGTTAGGATAGTTAGCACGCGTGTTCAGGGACTTACGCAGAGCAAGGCCACGGGGTGTGCCACTCCCCAGAGTTTCTCCGATTTTTGGGCACTTCTTACTCAAATCATCAACTAAAATTGTTTTTATTGCCCCCCTCCCCTGAGAAGAGTTTCTGATTACGCACGTGTACTTGTTTGGTTATTTAAAAAAATGCCATCACTAAACGTTTCCTTGTTTAAATTTTTCGAACTGCAATAAGGGTGAAATAATATAGAACTTTAACCCCCTACCACGAGATTCCTCAATAGAACCTTCTTCCATTGAATACTGTGAGATACAAGTTCATTCCTTCATGCCCCCTCCCTATCTTAAAAGTTTGACCTGTGTACAACTAAGCTTATAACAGGACATTCTTAGTGGGTTAATAACATAAAAAGATCCCATACTTAAGGAAATGTGTGATTTCTGATTGATTTTTTTTCATAGCCTTTATTGAGAACTACTGACATCATCATTTTGCATTAAGAGTCTCGAATATATTCCACGTTTTTCCCGAAGACTTTCATTCACTGCAATTTTTTTCATCAACTATTTCATTTTAAAAATATTGGCAAGGCTTTAGGCGATGGATTGGACAACATTGATAAAGTGAGTGACGCAAGGTCGTTCACCGATCTTGTTCAATGAAATTGTAAAGACAAAACAAGCCAAGTTAGTTTAGTCCGGTAACCCTGTCAACTAAATCTCATTGAAGAAGACTTAATTAAGATCTCAAGTTCTACATATTATATAT
>JAQQPU010007302.1:23619-35314 GCA_029168905.1 Artemia sp. Kazakhstan ARC1039
AAATGTGCTCAGATTTCTAAAATTTCAATTAGCTAACAAAAAGTACTAGCAATGGAAAAATTGTCATTGTATTTTCAATTTTAATGTAAAAAGCTATACTAGCACATCCATATTTTAATTCCCAATCAAAAAGTGTGTAATTGAGTTTCTCCGTTTTATTAAGGTGATGTATTTCAAAATTCCAGCTGAATTCTTGTTTTGGATACAAAACGACAGGATACAAACTTCTAATATCTAGGAAATCCTTTTTATGCTAACTCCAATGCGTAATTATTCTAGCGTCAACAACCATTTTTGGTTGATAACAATTTCGATGCTTCAGGCGAAAAAATATGGACGCTAAGCGAAATCTGATCCGATTTTACATAGTTTAAAGCTGCATCCGAATTATTTCTGGGAAAGAATTGTTTAAAAAACACCCCAACTTCGATCCTTCCGTCTTTTCTAATGTATGCTAAAACCGATGGAAAATCTATTGTTGTTCACATACGAGGTATAAGGTCCAATTAGGGTATATTCTGGACCTTGACCAAAAAAGGTCATTTTCCCCTAATGCTATTAACGGTATAGCTGTTGAACTTCGAACGTTTTTGTCGAACTGTTACTTATACTAAATAAATCTGCCGTTTAGCCCTGGCGATGTTGCAGCAATCAATTACTCATGCTAATTGACAGTACTTAACTTGAAGCAAATTTCAATCTTCCATTTACTCTTTTCTGAGGAAGCATTTTCGCTTGTACTGTGTTTTAGCAAAGAAACTTGTATTCCATTTCAATTTTTCTGAACAAGTTACTCGGAAGTTTTGTCGAAAGTTCAGACGGAACGTGTCCTTGTTCTGAGCTCAGAAGTAATGGACACACTTCGTATACATCAAGTCTATATAGTTTTCATTATAATCCACGGTCAATCGACTAATGTTGAACGATACTAGTATCTTTACTTACTGTGGCGTTTCTATTTTTCATTCTATAAGTCAAGTCAGAGACCTACGCAGGAAGGGGGCTTGAGGCCGGGCTCAACCGAAATTTCTGCAATTCTTTTATCATTCCCTCACAAAAAATCCAACGTACACGCCTTCTTTAAACTTAGCTTCAGAAAAGTATGTTCCATTCCTCAACCCAGCATCAATGCAGAGCTCACAGAATCTCTACCATTTAAAATTTGTTCAGCCAATTTTTGTATAAATAAATACAGAATGAATCATGAGTGAATATTCTGCCTTATTTTATAGCAGCCCCATAACACTTTGGTGAACTCTCCCTCTCCCCTTAACCACTTTTTTATTTTATCGAACTCCCACATTCGCCCAGAACATTTGAGGTTACTGTCATTCTTCTCCGAGGTTAATTAGCATTTTTAGACAAACCTTGATCTCGGCGCTAGAAGCAAGAGCAGACAGTCAGGGTAACTCAAAAGATGTTACGTAACACGACCTAAATTTTGTACATCAGAAAAATATATTTCAGGTTTGCACTCTAAAAGAACGTTTTTCCAAGTCTAAATGGGCATTTTGTTATTTCTTCTTTTTTTTTCAATGAATATACCAAAAAAAACATCTGTTAGGTCTAGGGAGGCAATTGCCCCTCGCCCAATTGGCGCCTCCTCGTTTGTACAAGGAAGCATTCCTGAGACAGTCGAGTTACAGCAGGCTTTAATATGAACAGGCTCACTTCCCAACTTTCCGTCAGTGGAAAAAACTGGATATAACGCATTTTGAAAAAAGTTCATCATTATATCTTGACTGTTCCAATTGTACAATGAGAAAAATACTCGCTTCAGGTAGGCTACCCGTCATATAGCTTCACATTATTGTTTTTATATTAGTGATTGACTGGGAATTGCTGATACTGCAAATTATATACGTAGATAGAAAATGGATTTTATTAAACAACAAGTTTTAATTAAAAATCACTTAACGCCTTTTAAATTACCGCAGTCATCTTCTGCTGAAGGTGTATCCACAGTCACTTCGTGAACAACCCCGTGGCGAAAGCAAGCGTACAATTGAAAGCGAATTTTATTGTTTCGGGGGTTTTGAAAAAAAAGCCACCAAACTTGTTATATTTAAATACTACAGACTTGCATATACATAATCTTGTAAACCCTAATTAATTGCACCTTCTATGCTGTAAATTAACTACAGCTGCAACTTCTTCCGCTAAAATTACGAGCTTCTACTGTTAAAAAACAACATTCTAAAGCATGTTAATTTTTTTTTATTTCACAATTTCATATAAGAACATAGTATATATATATACAATTATTACTGGCTGACAAAAATACAATTTCTTTGAGATCCGAAACTAGGACTAGAAAATGCCAGCCAAAAAAAAGGACAAAATTTTGAATGTTCACAATCATAAAAAAAAAATCAGCTACCACTTAGTTCTGAAACTCGCACAACTAAAATTAATGAAAAAAGTAACAAAATAGAAAATACTGGTATCTTGTTGGGAATTACCCAACATAATTTCGATTATACTTTTGTACTACACGACGAGTTTTACTCCGGGAAAAAAGGGTCCAAAAAACAGGGAAATCCTCAACACTCGGCCATTTTTATTTGGCACTCATCACTTCCGAGTTACAAATCCCTGAGTTATTAACTTCTGAACGATTGTCGTATTTTCCTTTACACATTATTATTTACACAATTATTTCCTTTGGCTTTAAATTCCAACACATTCTGTCATAGGGGAACTCCCGCTCTGTGGCTCAGTCTTCTTCTGGGGATGATTTCTTTTCGTTGCGTGGAAATAATCTGAAAAAAAATAAAAAATAAAACGTAAGAAATGTGACTCAAACAGGAAAACAAATATAAAAATTAAACATAACCGAATCTTATTTTGAACTACAATATCGCAATAAAGCCTCCAAGGCATACCAGCATATAAAAGTAGGGAAAAAGGTTGGTGTATCATGGGTCCAAAAATTGAAAACAATAGCCGAGAAATACGTATTTTTGGCTCCTTGACAATTCTCTTAGGAGCAACACCCCCCCCCCCCTTCTAGGGCTTGGACCTGTTTGTACCAATGTTCTAGGAAAACTAAGGTCATTGGCATGTATTGACCAAGTATATACACAGGAATTTATAGGGTGGCAACCACAAATTGGCCATGCAGTCTTTTATGAGTTATCAAAACAAAAAATCGCGAAAAGGAAACGAGGAAAATAACAGCCAGTGAAAAAATTATGCAAGGCTACCGATAAAAATATAAAAAAAAACCTTAAAACAAACACAAAACTAAAATAAGATAACCCTTTCAGAGTAACGATGAAAGGGTAACTCTGAAAGGGTCATCTTATTTTAGTTTTGTGTTTATTTTAAGGTTTGGTTTCGTATATTTTCATCGGTATTATTCTGCATTGAGGACGGTCAAGCGGAGATCTTGACCGAAATATTTGCATAATTTTTTCACTAGCTGTTATTATTCTCGTTTTCTTTTCTTCACGTTTTTTGTTTTGTCATGATTAGCCAGCGTGGTCTCAGAAATCATCTATGAGTTATCCTTGTTCATGGGCTCAGTATTGTTGTTTTTATGGCAAAGTTTACTAAACCTTCGTAAGATTATGCTACTCTTCTTTATTGTTTCTCAAACTTCCGATTGTAAAATGATTTTTTTTTAACCTAACTTTGGCATAAATTCATTGATATCATTTTGGCTGTCCACAATCAAAACACATTATCGGCGAAAAACAATCTTGGACAAAATCAGGCTTGGGTTAATTGCTATCTAGCAATTGACGTTATCGATTATACAACAGAGCCCAAAGTTGCATACACTTCAAAGCTATAAAAAACTTACATAATATATTTTAAATTTGGACTTGAACAATGTCGCGACATTATTGCAACCTGCAGCTCGATTGCAACACAGAACAACCTGCATCTCAGCTAAATAAAAATAAACAAATTCATAAAATAGTAAATCTGCCTATAATGCTTGCCCCAACGTGCAAAACGAGTCTTTAAAAACCTATACAAATTACGCAGAAACCTACATAGATCTTACGCCCATCCGAAGAGATTTAAATATTGTTTTGGGCATGACCATCACTTGAAATTGAGCCAATTTTAGTGACTTATAAAAGGTTTTTAAAAGGAAACCTGTATGACGTCGCATCAACGCGTCCAGGCAAGTTCTCTGGCGGTCCGCCCAATGGGAGTTGATAGGCGGTGAGGCGATTTACGCCCAAGATGTAAAAACCACAAGTCGTTTGTTTAGAAAGTAGTTTGCGATTAAAAAATAAGTAATTTTTCTGATTTGAAACATGTTATGTAATCATTAGTACACGCATTAACAATGATATTTTCTATCAATAAATCCACAATGCTAAAATAGAATAATTATGTTATGAACGAATACAAACAAATTAATTAATTAAATCCAATTAGTTTAAAGACCTTAGAAAATGCAATATAATTTCAAAAGATTAACTTCTGTTAAATTTGATGTTTCGATTCTAATGTTCACACAGGGTAATCGTCTAGGATTTGGTTGTCGCCTCACTGTGTTGTGAATGCTTGGTAAAAATATTGGTACTTATCTCTTATAACCACCACACTCAAGATGTGAATCTAGGTTAATCCTAATGAAATATACCTAAGTATGATGGAAATATAATGTAACAAAATTACGGAAACTACAACAGATAATTATGGAAATCGGGCCACGCAGAATACATTATATCAAATGGTTTCTAACCTAACCAAAATACCAACTAAAATATAATTAAGCATTTGTATGTCAGAGAGTACATACAATGTAGTGTATGTACTCTTTCACACTAAGCTGAAAGAAACTACAGAAAAAAACCGGTTCTTTCAGACCAAGAACTTGAGTGTGGTGGATATAAAAGATAGGCACCAACCAAAATGTTATTTTTTTCCAATAAATACTTCGTAATAACAATACCTAAAACCGTAACGCATTTTCCACTTGTTTTGCATCGTATGAAATTTATCTGTGATATGCATCGTTTTGAGTTATAACAGCAACCTTGTTCCCTACAATTCAGGCACGTACGCAGGAATGTTTCGGGAGGGGGCCCAATTTGTTTCGGGGGGGGGGGGGCAAACCCCTCAAACCCATTTTTCTGTGAGAAAAAACAAAAAAATTTGGGAAAAAAAAAAAAAGTGATATTTTGGGGAGGGGGGTCCCGGAGGCCCCCCCCTGCGTACGTCCCTGCTACAATTATTTTATGCCGCAAGCATTATTATTTTGTCTTTTTTATTTTTACACCAGGTTATTTTGTACCCACTTCAACTTGAGGCCCCAAATTCATAAACATATGAAGAGGGGCAAGGTGTTTTTTCTTTTTTTTTAATTTTTTAATAAAAATTAAAATTGTTTCTCAAAATCTATTGAGGGTAAATTTTTCATTTTTTATTCAATGAAAATACTCAAAAAGGTATTTTTGAGAACCTAGGAGATTTCGCGCCCCTGGCTGAAATTTCAATTTCAGTTCAATTTTAGCGCCACCTTGACTTATTAAGAATTCAAAACCGATTGTAACTATTTAAATTCAATTTTTGTAAGCATTTAAAGGTTCGTTCTTTAAACAGCAGCATTTTCTTAACACGCAAGTTTATTGGTGAAGAACATAGGCCCTTGGGAGGGTGACACGAAGACCAAATTGGCACAGAGGACCATTTTTTTAAATCATTTACGACGCTACACAAAACCAAGACTACCACTGGAGGAGGTGGGCAGCCCTCAAACGAACTAGATCTACAGCATGATTACATAAACAAAAAAGATCAAGTTTTTCTTTCATTTCTGTATATCAATCAGTCTAATCTCTTCGGCCGATAGGCATTTTTCAATTGACCAAACAGTTTATGACAGTGTTTGTAGGCCCAGAGCGATCGCATGTGTATGCAAACAAAAATTGACGGTTGAGAATTGGCGAGGTCTTGGAGGTAACAAACAAGTTAAAAGGATGGAGGAAAACTGGGATGGCAAAGGCTAACCGTCGCTTTGAGATGAAAAACATGTAAACATATACATGTCTGTTTGGCAAGAATTCTGGGTAACAATGATAGGAGAAAACGGCCGTTGGATGTTTACGCGCAAGATACTTCAATACCATAAACTTGGTGAAAATTTTCCAATCTTTCAGAAATTTTGAAACAGAGGTACTTGTGCGTTATAAATAACCCACCACTATACGCGAAACAAGTCAAGTTTGGTTAATGCTAATGAAATAAAATAGTATGAAAATATAATAATTTAGAAACAAATTTGGGCTAGACCTATATATTTGCACATTAGGGGGGTGGGGGTAAAGCATAGCATATATTAAATACGTAAACCCAACCTAATCTAGGTACCTACCCCCCCTCCTTAAACCTAAAAAAACAGTTTAAATATTGTAAACGCAATAAGAAATCACGCTTTGTGCTCCATTTATCTAGCAAGTACCCATTTGTCTGGTTTCCTTGTACAGTCTATAGCGGTGGGTTATTTATAATGCATAAGTACCAATACAGATTACAACAATGCCAGGGTGATAATTCATAATAGGGTGATAATCCCTTTCGAATAGTTTTTAATTTGAATAATATAAAGGGATAGATTAGCACCATCGCTAATTCCTGGATATTAAAAAAAATCATAAAATGATCTGATGTAGAGGTCTGACTCTAAACTATTAGCAATTAGAAATTTGCTAAAAAAAATTGACAGATATTAGTTTTTTTTCTGCTTTTCTGGCGAATCAATAAAACAGCGGAATAAAGCGACAAAATCTACAACGAATAATTAAACACTCAACCTATTTTTAATAAAAAGTATTCCGCTTTTGATTCCGAAAATGTGGAAAAAAATCAATTTTCTGAAAATTTGAAAAAAATCAAATTTCTAACAAAACTTACAAACTTTTTAAAACTTTAAGCCATACAAGCTAAACGTTTTGGCAATTTTTAATTGCCCTAAAACCTTGGAATGGCAACAATATAATTCGCTTGAATAGTTATAATAAAAAACTTCAATATGGTGGCCTACAATTACATCCTGAGTGACGGCTATCTACAAGGCTCAAGGCCGTATCCAGGGGGAGGGTTACCCGGTTTGAACCCCCCCCCCGAAATTTTTGACCGAGTCGAAAATTAGTATAACCTAGGGAAAAATTAAATAAAATAATACAAAAACAAAAAAAAAATTACCCCCCCCCCCCGAAAAAAAATACTGGATCCGCCCTTGACAAGGTTACTTGCTTATTTCTTAAAGGGACATCAAAGTCTAACTTAAAAATTCGCATTCAATCGTAAATAAATAAAATAGTCAACTTTCATCCCCCTAGAAAAAGTGCTTTCATTTCCTGAGTGAGCAGCATATGAGGAACTTTTTCCCTCCCACTATCTTAATGCGTAAATCATGCATATAGACGGGAATTATTTTGGAAATTGCACCTTTCATTAAGCATAAAACTGCAAATTACACGCAAAATCTAGACAAATATGAAGAACCTTAAAGATTACGGGGCATCGAGGACAGGGTTTCGGTTACTTATAGCTCAAAAAACAAATACAAAAAAAGAAGGATATAAGGTACTGTTCTAATATCTGTACAACACGCGAGAAGTGAAGTTTGGTTAATGCTAATGAAATAAAGCAAAATATGATGAAAATATAATAGTTTATGAACAAAATTGAGCTATATATTTGCACATTAGGGGGTGGAGGTAAAGCACAGCATATATTAAATACGTAACCGAACCTAACCTAGGTACCTTCCCCCCCTAAACCCAAAAAAACAAGTTTAAATATTGCAAACGCAGTGATAACTCACTGTTTGCTATCCTCAGCATAGGAAATCTCGGTTGAAAAAAACTGTTTGACTAGTTTATTTAGCATCTTCGCTGTACAACGCCAAGCGTGTTGTACATATATTAGAACACTACCGTATATAATTAAACACCCTATTCGATGCTCATCCTAAATATAACAATCCCTGCAGTCACAATTGCACCCCCTCCCCCTAATAGGACCAGACATTGCTCTAAGCTACATACGAAACACTCAATTTTATGGGTCTGCCATTATTTCTTGTGCTTATTTCTCATCTGGGGGAAGAATGGGAAGCTTCGGATGATTTGTCCCCAACCATTCATTGCACTCCCAGCCGAAGGTAGAGAATGAGGAGATCGGTGCCTGCGCTACGCAGACCATTGGTCAGCATGCGAAAAAGTTTTTTTTTTAATGATTCTCTTTAATAATCGGTTCATAATCCCAAATGAAACCATTTGGAAAAAATAACAAAATCAGCAAACTTATGTATATATATAAATATAGCCTTCGGTTATTTATAGCTCCATTCCCTAATGTGCGGGGGGGGGGGGAGCTGGGACATAATTACGACATGATTAATGTATTCGAAAGATCTTTGGATGGAGAATCAAATGGTGTATTTATTTTTTGTCTATCTAAGTTCTGTCCTTACAAGTAACGTTAACCGGGGAATCTACTCCCCATCCCCTCCTATGTGCCCTCTGCTCGAGGCGTGTCCTGGGGGGGGGGGGATTGAACAATCCATGTTTGTCCAACTCATAAAAACGTAACAAAATTGCATGTTGATAAATATTTGAAGTTTTTAGTTTTTTTTTCATAAACACTCCCCCCTCCCCGAACAAAAATCCTGGATGCGGCCTTGCCTAGACTTTTTATTACATGCTCCTATATGAAAACGCAAATAACAGGATCCAGACACTTTCCGTTAAAAGTATTGATCAAATTAGCGATAGGGGGATATGATTTTGGCCTTCGTTGGTTTCCGCACTTGTTCAAGTAAACTCCAATAATCAATGTATTGATTCAACTGACTCTCCTGGGACATTTAAAGGGGCACCGTGGAAAGACCGAAAAAGATCAATAGAGAAACGGACAACTGCAAAAGCTAAAATATATTTGAAAGTATGATGGACTAGGGATTTATCAATTTGGAACTTCTTTAAACCTCGAACGGTTAAAAATAAAAACTAAGAAAAAAGCTAAATAAAAAACTTAACTTAAGAGAATAAGTTACTAGTATTTGAGAAATTCAAATACTGAAGAAAGGCAGCTTTTCAACAACCAATCTGGCCAAGTCCACCTATTTTTAACTCGTGTTTCTCTTTTTCGGGTTGTAGCCTGACTGATAGATATAGGCCTATTACATCGATTGTTGACTCAATTGCTCTTCAGTTATTTTTAAGTCTAGCCGTTTTCGGTTTTCTTGAATTTCAGAAACCCTAATAAGTTTAAAATTACTGTCTAGACAAATTTAAATTAGCCCATGCCTTACAATTAAATTTATAACATCTAGAAGAAAGCAGTCTGGGTTGAAGATAAATAATCATTTTACATTTTGGCTTTGAAAATGAAATGAAACAATCTATAACTATCAATTAGGCTAATGAAATGTAGGCTATGTCATTCTAGGCTAGTTGGCAATTATACAGGAACAATTTAATTTTCATCAGAAAGAATAATTAGACCTGTTTTCATATAGCCTATCATTTCAAAATTTCGCGATGATCATTTTAATTTCTAAATAAAATTAACACAAGCTACCCCTTTTTGTTCATTGACAACTTTATTGTTTTGTTGGATTGGTTTAGTTATTCTTAAATTTTTCTTTATTCTTTGAAGTCTATCTTGGATTTATTAATGTCAACAAAAATTCGTAAGTAAAATGAATGTCAGAAACCCAAATAAACCGAAATGAGAATACTTTTTTTAATGTCAGAAAAGAAAGTCAAACGCAAACTAAGCTACAGGTGAAAACATGCTATTTTAGAATTCTAGTTTTGAAAATGATATAATGCAGTCTACAATTATAAGCCTAGGCAAAAATATGAATAAACATTTTATGCTAGTTAGCATATGTAACCAACAAAATTTATTGACAAAAAAAAAGAATATGATAATCTAGATTTCATTCCAACACTTACACAAAAGTTGATATTATAATTTCAACAGAACTGGGCCTAACATAAGTTAAAAGTGGACAATTTTTTATTCAGGCTCTGCAAATCCATACAACACAATGTAAAGTTATCAATTTATGGATATCAGCATAGCATCATAGGTGGTAAATATTTACCAAATCATATTATTGAGTTAGGAATAAAGTGAATACACCATTCAATGCCTTTTTTATGCTGATTACGAATATAATAATCATTTCTGTCGGAAATGAATTCTCCCCTAACCTAACCCCCATCCCCATATGTGCAAATATATATCCTGAATTGACATATATAGGGGAGGGGGGGGCTAAAATTCATTTCCGATAGAAATGATTGATGTATTCGTAATCAGCATAAAAAAAGGCATCGAATGGTATATTCACTTTAGATGTTACTCAATAATATGATTTGATAAATATTTACCTCATAGGCTAGGCCTAGTTGGCAACAGATTCATTTGATATTCCAGATCAAAAACATGACTAGCCTAGGCGTGACTCAAATAAAATTTTAAATTCCCAAACCTACTAGCCTAGGCCCTAGCCTAGTTCACTTCATCACTGATCCTCAATTTTACCCTAAGACAAGCCACGAATAACCTGATTTATGAGGTTAGTAGCTTACCAACCGTTCAAAGTGAACAAGTCCAAAATGGACCTAGCCTAATTTACAATTTTAGCTTAGACTACGTCATGAATTCGTGTCTTGTCACTAAGATGCTTCACTTAACGGTAGGTTTGCCGGGATTTTATTGAGTAAAAGAGATGCTTACCCGATATTTTTGTTTTCTTTGATGTTGATATACTCTTTGGTAAAGAGACCACTGCTTCAACAGAGATCTGGCTATTTTGGGCTTCCAACCTTAACTCCTTTGGTGAAGGCTCTTCATTTTGTTGTATCTCCACTAAAGGCCTTTTTCTGATATCTTCAGAGACACTTATTTTTTCCCATTCCAATTTTCCAGGTAATGGTGTTTCATTTTCAAAGTCAAAATTCCATCGTTTCATATCCATAATTCTCTGTTTTTTTATTTCATTTTTCGCAAATGCCACAGAATCGATATGGCTCGTAGGTCCAAACAGGCATCGACTCACACGTCGTGCTTCTGATCGAGGCGGTACGAACTGCCTCAACATATTAGTAGCTCCAAAATCTCTTCTTGCAACTTCCATTGTATTCTTTACTTTACTCAACACACTCAACTCGTCAACGACTAAAATTAGAATAACTTATTATTTGGCAAGCAAAGTGGATTCTATGATTCGAGGAGGCGGAGCTACTATCCGCGCGGGAGGAGTAGAGCTTCCCGCCATTATTGTGGGTTTTAAAAGGAGAGAAACCACCTACTTACTAACCGCCTGGCGACTGATTCGAATTTCCAAAGCATGACTTTACCCGCCATCCTAATTTCATCGTTTTAAAACTTGGCTACAGATTGTTTTTTGTTCTCCCATGAAAGATTTCAATGATAAACATAACCTACTTAAGTAATGAAGCTTTTCTGAAAATTTACAATAATTGATGCAGCTGAAAAATATAACGTAATAAATGATTTGTCGAAAATGATTTTTTATTTGTAATATTGTAGATCAGAAAAACGGTGAAGCATTATTAAGCATGTAGGCTACGCAGCAAATCATTCCGAGTAGGTAGTGGATTTTTGGAGAGGAGCAAAAATTCTCTAAAACGGCATAATCGAGTGGATTGTGGGGGAACTAGGACATTTCAGCAGGTGCGCACGC
>JAQQPU010007303.1:2919-13746 GCA_029168905.1 Artemia sp. Kazakhstan ARC1039
TGGCACTAAAATCTGAATGAAAGTATGAAGTATCATAAACCGTGGCTTGAACTGTGAATATGTTAAATTAAGTAAGACTGTTGATGATTTTAGATCATTAGTAACGATGGCTTTTTGAACTAGGCAATCATATGTGTGGTTGGTAAAACATAAGAGGGAAGGGAGAATGAAAGCCAATTGAAAGTTGCAAATAAAACTTAATTTTCAAAGGGCGGATTTTTTGCGGTGAAGTATCAATATTCGGTATATTATTAATTCCTCGACTGTGCTCGAATCACTTTTTAGCTTTCAACTAGATTATCTAAGATTAGTCATTCAACAACCAATAAATATCAGTACGTGAGATTCTCGTGAGATAAGTTCAAGAAATACCCCCCCCCCTTTCTACACTCAAAATTTATGTTCGAAAAAAGTCTTAACAAATGGCAGAAACCGTAAAAAAAGAGAAAAAAATTCATTCCCACGAACTGCTTAAAATCTTATCTGTCAGAAGGGTCGGATTTAAAGGTTTGACGGTTCTAGGCCCAAGCTTTTGTGCCGCTATTTTTTTGCCAGATTTTCGGGGAAATCCCCGAAAATACTGGGATAGTGGAAGCACTGAACAGAACGCAACTGATAAGCTAAATGTAATGAAACAGAGAAGCGATTTCAAACTCTCAGCTGCCATTCTTGGGAGACACCTGAAAGTTTATAAATGGCCACGGAATTCCTGTGTTGTTTAAATCAGTTTTCTGTGAATAGGCAGAGAGTGTACGTGGCACTTGACGATAAATCATATCAGTTTAGTTTTTCTTAAGAAAAAAATCACCCAGTGATCATTTAATGCCCCCCCCCGGCATTGTGCATCCCTAGACCCGGGTCTAGTGGGTCTATTGGTAAATCTGGGCCTGTCTACCAGATCCTCTAACATTCAGACCTTAAAAAGTAGGTAATATATTTAACTGGTTATGCTTAAATTGCTTATTTAAATGAGGATATATGCAAGTCTACGTTTGCTATTAATTACCATCTGCAAGTATTCTGGCTTAAGAGACCGATTTCAAACCTCCATTTTTTACTGTATTCTTAAAGTCTGATTTTCAGTTGATAACCTAATAAAGTTTGTTCTTTTAAATGCAGATAAACAACCTTAAAGATTTTGGTCAGTGTTGCGGACATAGTAAAGTCCTCCAATTTACTACAGTGGGCGGAATTCCTACGCAGTGTTCTGATAAAGTTCTGAAAAGGTATGTCATAGGTTTGGTTTGTTTTATGTAAAGGTGTTTTTTAAGTCTTACTCTACCCCAATTTCAGATTATTATCATTCTTTTTGTTTGTTGGATGGAAGCATCTATTAAAATGGATAATCAAAGATTTCAAAGACTGTTTCGCACTTAGAAAGACATTTTAAGATACATAACATAAGTAATTGAGCCGAAACCCACGAAGATAAGGATAATAGAGCTGTAAATACTTGGTTTTACAAAACGAAGTATAAAATAACACAAAGATATGTTTTAAATTAATTATATAAATTATGTTGTAGAATCAATTGTTCTCTCTGGTGCGCATCACCAGTATCCCTCACCTTCCTCATCGCTTTTATTTTAGTCTATGCCCTACTTGCTTATTTCGTAAAATTTTACTGTAAAAAACTGGCATTTGGCTGTTTGGATATAAAATATCCCTACTGTTCATCAGTAACCCAATGTTCAATTCATTAAGAGAAAAAGCAAAAAAGAGAAAAAATAACATTTTTTTTTGTCGTTTTTTGTTGGTTATTTTTTGTCAACGTGCTATTCGTAGTGACTGTTTTGGGATGTTTTGTAACCCTGTTTTTACGTTTTATGCTATGCTATACGCTTTTACCGCACATCCGACTAAAAAGGAAATAACAGAAAAAAACAGCAAGTTGAAAGGCTTGACCCAAATACTGCGATGCTAGAAAGCAACCACATTTCCGAAATTGTATGTTTTGATTTATCGTCATTTTATCTGTAGCCATTCTGAAATAGAGCGTATAGTGTTTACCTTAGCATTGGCGTTAAAGAATGTAACAAACAGTGGGCTGAGCTTATGGAAATCTTAGCATAAGTTTTTGCAACTGGGTAGGAATCAGCCGAATTCCACCAGTCTTTACTAGGGGGAATAAAATATCTTTCTGCTTGAAAGTGGGTAATTTGCGAAAGAAAAAAGCAAATCCAGATTTCTACAGAAGTGGATAAAAGGCATCTCATAATCGCCTGCTATGGTTTGTACCATTATCCTTTATTTGAACAAATAGTTCAATATTGCCTTTCTAATTTGCATAATTTCTTAATCAATGTTATTAACCAGGAGGTTCCCAGTTTTTTTTTAACTCTAGTAAAGAACTCCTCGTTTTTTCTCCAATGGGGTACTTTTTTTTTACCGATGTGCTTCTTGATAGACTGATTAACTAAACAAGAGATGTTTACTATCGGAGATCATGCCTTAGCAAAGTTTATTAACTACCCCCTTTGGCCAGTTAGAATACTTGGAAGAAATTCCACTAGAAATGGACTGAGTTATCTAGTATTCTGCTGCGGTACTCATGATAAGCAGACAGTTAGTGAAGATTGCTTAGTTTCTTATGCAGAGAATATTAATGAAGCAAAGAGATCGAAAACTAGAAGGGTAGGACAAGCATTCACAGAAGTAGCGACTTTCCCCAATATATACAAAGAGTTTGCAAGAACAGGGACGTCTGAAAATTCTTCTAGTTCGTCTATTTCTGGACTTTTTCAACAGTTAACTGCGACCCAGGAAGAAGTTACGATAACTAAGACTAAGCTAGTGGCAGATATAGAAAAACGTGTTGCAGAAAAGATAGCGCAAAACATTGGAACTGGGTCTTCTGGTGCTGTACAGATAAATACTCAAATTATTACTGCAGAAATTTATGATGCTATAGTGCTAGATTTTAATCCGAGGTTTGAACGCATTGAAAACTTACTTAAAGGACTAAAGAGTCAAATTGAAGCACTAGAAAATCGTATTTTTACAATGGAGAACAAGCTTGATGATTTTGAACAGGAAGCTATGCAAGACTGTCTGATATTCTCAGGAATAAGACAGACACCTGGCTCAGATCTTGATATGACTGTCCTAAACCTTGTTAAGTCAACTATGGGAGTTTCGACTATTACTAGGGAGCATTTTGTGTCGATTCAGCGTTTCAGACTCAACTCTACGGAAGATTCTCGAAATTTAGCCCGCAGAAATCCAGATCCTGTGGCCCCAGTTTTAGTGAAGTTGGTATCAAAAGAACTTGCGTACAAAGTGTTTAAAACTAAATCAAAATTAGCTGGATCCGGAGTTTATGTTAGTGAATTTCTTACAAAACGTAGAAAGGCAATATTAAATAGTGCACGGGACAAGTTCGGTGTGAAAAATGTTTGGACAGACAAAGGTCGCATTTTCGCGAAATTATCCAGCCAAAGCGCACCGCGTCGGCTCTATAGCCTAGCTGATACTTACTGAATTTTTCATAGTTGATTTGAGTGGATTTTGTAAGGATAATGGGTGATATTTCTCACTTGCGTTTTCTAGAGAGTAATCCTTTTAGAGTGGGAGATGTTCTTTATGATGATTTACTTCCAGAAAGTATAAATGCTGATTTTTCCCCGCAAAGAGATAGTTGTTATGTGGATGTGATTTCTTCAGGATTAGAGGTGAATGCAAGATCGTTTTGCCTCTGTCATTGGAATTGCCATGTAACTTCAACGTATTGTGAAATTCTCCAGTTAATTGATAATGTGAATAGTAAATTTGATGTAATTGGCCTTTGTGAAACTTTTTTAACTTCTGATCATGTTCTGTCGTTATATAATTTTCCAGGATACAGGCTTATTGTAAGGAATAGAGAGAAAATGGGACGTGGAGGTTTGGCATTTTTGGTTAAGGATCATTTTGTTGCTAAAATAAGGGAAGACCTATCAGTTTGGATAGAAGGTAAGGTGGAATCTCTTACTCTTGAGCTGGAAGTTGGTGGAAAAAATATATTGATTACTGAGGTTTATAAGCCGCCGAGTACAGTTTGGGAGGAGTTTGAAAATGGTTTTAGTAGTTTAATGGATGCAGTAGAATTGAGTAGTCTGGAGTGCATTTGCATGGGGGATTTTAATTTTGATCTTTTAAGTTTATACAATGATAATTTCGATTTTTTAAACCTTTTCTCCAGTTATGATTTTTATCCATTAGTTGGGATTCCGACTCGTGTTACAGGACAGTCAGCTACACTTATTGACAATATTTTCGTGCGATCCCGGGTATTACATAGCTGTTATGCTGACGTTATAGTAAATGAGGTTTCCGATCACTTTCCTATAGTAGCAGTGACTTCATATCAATATGCGATAAAGCAGAACAGGACAAAGGTTAAAAGAAGGCAACTAAAAAAAGAGAACCTACAGAAGTTTAGAGAGGAACTAAGTATCGTGTCATGGAAACCAGTTTATGAAGAATCTGAAAGTGCTTCTGCGGCATTCAATAAGTTCATGGACATATTGCAGCCAATATTTGAGAGAACTTGCCCAGTAAAGAGCATAAAGGTGAGGAAAAAGGAACCCCGGAAACCTTGGGTAACTATGGAGCTTCTTGACTTAATTAGAAGGAGAAATACATTGTATTTGAGTTACTTAAATAGTAACCATAGTCAAGATCTAACTGAATTTAAACAAATCCGTAATAAAGTAAATCGGCTAAGGCGGTCATGCATCCGCGAATATTATGGAGAGAAATTTAAGGAAAACAAAGGCAATACGAAAACGACTTGGAATATTATAAACGAAATCGTAAATAAGAAGAAAGAGACCGAGATTCCTGCTAGTCTGATCTTTGATGGTAAATTTGTTGATGGAAATGAAGAGGTGGCTAATTTCTTTGGTGAATATTTTTCTAAGATTGGTGAATCAATAAGTGAGAATCCATACGACGAAAATAATGAAATTAATGAGACGTTTAGTGATGAAAGGGGAGTCGGATAGGAAATGTCTGCAGATGAAACGAATGTTGAAGAATTAAAACAGATAATAGGATTGGTAAAATCAAGTTCTCCAGGGAATGATGGAATTAATCTGAAAGCGTTCAAGCATGTTATGGTATATTTGTTGCCTTGTATTGTTTATTTGATTAACCTTTCTTTGAAGAAAGGTGAATTTCCTACTCGTCTGAAAGAGGCTAAAGTTATTCCGCTTCACAAAGGGGGTTCAAAAACTGATCCGTCTAATTGGAGGCCGATTTCAATATTGCCCCTATTTGCTAAGCTGTATGAAAAAGTGATGCATCGACGACTTTATAACCATCTGACTACTTACGGTTTTCTTAGTGATACCCAGTTTGGATTCAGGAAAAACCACTCTGCAAGACTTGCAGTCCAGCACCTAACAGATTTCATCAATGTTGCTCTCGAAAAAAGTGTACTGGTACTTTCAGTATTTATAGACTTTAGAAAGGCTTTTGACACGGTGGTTCATAAAATTTTATTAAATAGGCTAAGCCGTTTAGGGATCCAAGGGGTTATTCTGAAATGGTTTGAATCTTATCTTAACCAGCGTATTATTCGAGTCTCTATTAAAAATTCTATTTCAAAAACTTTTATCGTTAATTCCGGTGTGCCTCAGGGTTCAGTGCTTGGCCCACTTCTTTATCTAATTTACGTTGATACCATGCGTTTTTATATATCAGATGCACTTATAACGTCTTTTGCTGATGACACGGTGTTTACGATTACAGCTACTTGTCTGAACCAGTTAATTGAGAAGACAAATAAGGCCCTCGCTGAATTGATAAGTTTTACAAATTCTAGTTATTTGGTAGTGAATATTTCAAAAACAAATTTCGTGACATTTTGTAGAAATGGAGTTTCATGTGTTTTAGATAATAAAATTGTTTTTAACGGTGAATTTTTAAAGCATGTAAATAGTGTTAAATATTTGGGCTTTAGTCTTGATTTTAATTTAAGTTGGAAATCACATTGTGATCTTGTGGCAGTTAAGATTTCAAGAGGGTTGGGTGTGATAAGAAGACTGAAAAATCAACTACCGTCAAATGTTTTACTTTTACTTTATCATTCTATTGTTAGCCCTTATTTATCATATGGTTGCATGCTATGGACTAATAGTTTTATTTCAAGTTTTAGAAAGGTCCAAATTTTACAGAATAAAATAGTTCGTATTTTAGGTAATTACATTCAGTATGAAAATAGCACGTTGAATTGCTTTACAAGTTTGAAAATTTTAAATATTTATCATTTACGGGATTACCAGTTAGCAATTTTTATTTATCAATGTTTGAATAAGTGTTCACCGGAGGTATTTTGGGAAATTTTTAAAGCTAACTCATCTTATCACTGTTATGAGACTAGAAATGCGAATGACCTTGCATCGGAGCTCCGGAATACTCAACGTGCTGCATTTCTGCCTCGTTTTGCGGGACCAGGGGTGTGGAATTCCCTCCCGGATGCTATTAGACAAGTTGATAATGTAGGCCAGCTCAAGAGTAGATTGAAGCGTTACCTTTTGGGTTATAATCTGAATGATTAGATTTTTAAATTTGATTAATGTTTGGTTTGAAAATTGTTTGGACAGATAATGGTTGCATTTTCGCGAAATTACCCAGCCAAAGCGCACGGAGTCGGCTCTATAGCCTAGCTGATACTTATTGATTTTGTCATAGTTGATTTAGTTAGATGTATCTTTTTTTTTTCTTTTTTTTTTTCGAGTGTATGTTTTAAGGATGATATGTGATATTTCTCACTTGCGATTTCTAGAGTGTAATCCTTTTAGAGTAGGAGATGTTCTTTATGTTGATTTAGTTCAAGTGCTGATTTTTCCCCGTAAAGAGATAGTTTTTATGTGGATGCAGAGCTTTATAATAATGGATTTGCAGCCATCGTAAACAAACCTTCGGGTTTTTATAGATGGCCGCTGTAAATTTGTTTGTATTTTTTTATGTTAAATAAATTAATTTGAAAAAAAAATTATTCAAAACACGAAAATAGAAATAAATTAATGTTGAAGCACAAGCTCAAAAACCAATTAAAAGTAAATAAACGCGCATTAAAATATTTTTTCTGGCTCTCGAAGCAAAATATTAAAAAATAACCTTAGATACCCACTCGAAAGAAAAGTAAAAAAAAAAGAAAAATAGAGAAAAGAAGAACAATAAATGGATTTAGTCACATCTCTTAAGAAAGCCTTTACACATTACGATGGAAAAAGTCCATCATGTCGAAGCCATGCTAGGTATTTCATAATGGTCAAGTTTTCTAGTCTTATATTTGTGTTAATCGGAGTCTATCTTAGTAAACATATGGTGAAAACACTTTGTTCGATGTCATGAACAAAATCAAATACGAATGGAAGGTTGTGAAAACTACATGGTCCACAGGAATGTATAATATTCACTATATAGCAATTAAAATTTTAGTGAGACATAAAAGCAGTGTCATAATAGGTGCTCCTCCACCTGTGGTTGTGACTTAGGTGCAGTAGGTCAATTAGTGGTATTCGAATTTGATTTAAGCGCCGATCTTAAGGAGAACTGCCTGTATTAATTTTGGCCACAACTCTTCATAACAAATAAATGGAAAGACAATAAAAACAGGACGCACCAAGTGACAGCATATGTGAGACTGTAATTCTGATGCTGCAGAAATTGAAGCCAAACTTGCTGCAGAAATTTTTGTAACGTATTGATGAATGAATTTTTGGAGTATTTCTTGCTGTAAGACCTATTTTTCTATTGCTGGATGAATATGAGGATTGAATCAAAATGGCTGTTTGACTCTTATCCTGTTTAGTCGTGGGTATCGTGACGGATAAGAACTTGCAATATGATCTTATCAAATCTAGTTGGTACTATGAAACTATCTGTATATTTTCACAGTCATACTACTGTAGATGGACTATACTAACCATCAAGAAACTATTTCACAAGGCTGGCACACCAATTAGTAGAAGTCTCACTGACATGGAATTAAATTTCTTACCCTTAAAAGTATGCGTGCAATTAGTCCTTGCAAAAAATCCCAGTTTGTCACCACGGAAGATGACCACGTTATAACAACCAATTTTTAATTTTTCAGTCCATTCGTTATATCATAATTCTTCTACCATTTTTTCTCAATATTTATCATGACACTTAAGTTCTTAACCCTTGAAATTTAAAGTGGTGCATCTCATAAAGGAATTTTAGCACGAGTAAATTAATGCTGTTAACTTAGATCAGCTGATCAAGCAACATCGGTCAGAATTGGAAAACAGATTTTTTTTTCTTTAATCAAAACTGTTTGACTATAGGCTAAGTTTTTACTATCACCATTTAAGAAAAAGCAAAGGATAAGCTTTAATTTCAATTTTTTCAGACTAATAACATTTAAAGATTAGGAGATCCTCGTCTTCAGTACTAGTAGTAGCAGTATGCATATAGTCGTTTTGAATAATTCAATATCTCTCTCAACATGCCCTGAAAGTTTCAACTTAATACCTTAACATAGTATGTCTTGATTTAGTTAAATATCCGTTAACATTCCCTGAAATTTTCATCTTAATGCCCTTAGTCTTAGTAGTAGTAATAGTTTGACTTGACTTGATTTATTGACAGAATAAAAAAAGTAATGCATAAACTTATTCCCGTATTGCCAACATGCCAGAGGCTATAAACGGCCAATACGGGGATTTGAGAAATCAATCATTTGATAAAAATATCACAAAGAATTTGACAAAAATATCATCAAACAAAAATAGCCTTTTTCTAATATCATTAAGCAGAAAAACTAAACAAACAACAAACACACAAGAACTAAACAACAAATTATGTAAGCATTTTTCTCATCTACTCAATAAGATATTTTAAGTATTTTTTTCAGAACGAGATTATTGAAATCAATTCTTCTGTATAGTTTGGCAATATACGAGTATTCCACATATGAAAGGAAACAAATCACTTCACAAGATTATCGCATATACCCTATTCACAAAACATTAAACGAAAAAACTAAACAAACAACTTTAATCTACTCAATAAGATATCTTTTTTTAACGAACTTAGCGAAATTGATTCCTTTATAAAGTTGGGCAACATGTTCCACACCTCTACACCAACTTGTCGTAATGCCAGTGCACCTCTATGGCTGTGGCGCATTTCTGATATGAGTAAATTATTTCCAGATGAGGTTGTTGGGTATGAATGATATTCTGAAGCCATTTGAAACATTAAGTTATCTTAGTCCAAGTGGTGGTAAAGAATTAAGAAACGAGTAAACTAAAATTGTAACTTGGAGCATAGATATTTTAGAAACATTTAGAACTTTTTCCAGTTGGAATGAATTACTTGTAGAGTATTTATATGAAAATAGAGCTTTTACTGCCCGATTTTGTATTACTTGGAATTTACGTGCATTATAATTAAACGAATTAGACCAAAGAGCGCATCCATACTCTAAATATAAAGTTTTAATACTCTAAATATAAGTTTTAAGTGATTCATGAGGAATAAAATGCTTTAGTCTATTTAGAATACGTATTCCTCGGGAGATTTTAATGGAAAGTGCCCTTACATGATCTTTCCATGTAATCATTTCATTAATGGTCATTCCCAGATAATTGAAATCGGTTACCCTTTCAATCACGACATTTCCAAATGACAGTATCTTATTTGTTTCAAAATGTTGTATATCTGAAAATATCATATATTTTATTTTCGGAATATTTAATGATAGATAATTCATTGGCAAATAACTAGACAATTGAGCTAAAGTGGTCTCCATAATAGCAAACAAAGCATCTACTGTATATGACTTAAACAGCATTACTATGACATCAGCATATGTTATTAGTATGCAATTAGTTATAAATTCTTTTATATCCGAAACATCTATTAAGAAAAGTAGCAGCCTTAAGATCGAACCTTGGGGAACCCCGCATTCTATTTTTCCTTCTAATGATGTTGATGATCTGACAAGTACAGTCTGCAAATACGATTTTACCATCCAAACCGGAAAATGCATTTTATTCATTTTTGTTATTAATGCCTCGTGATTAACAGTATCGAAAGCTTTCGAAAGATCCACAAAAATTGCCGACGTCCTGAATCCAAAATCCAGAAATTTCTTAATCTTTATAATAAAATGATATACAGCATGTGTAGTGGAATCACCTATACGAAAACCACATTGGCTAGACGGTAAAGTTCCATTTCCATTTACAAATTTTATCATTCTTTCATGCATTACCTTTTCAAATGGTTTAGAGAATATCCGTAAAATTGAAATGCGACTTTAGTCATTAATGTAATAGCAGTAGTAGGTTCAACTGGATACTCTCGCCACACACGGGTTGAGTTTATCTCCTTGGTAACTTTCATTGTTTTTCTATCTTTCTCTCGCTCTGTCTCTTTCTCTCTCTGACTCTCTCATGTAGTTCGAATATAAGGGACTTTCTTAGAATAACTTGTTTTATATCTTTTTGATCTTAGCATTCCGAACATTTCGATGCCGACTTTATCTCATGACGTAACCGACTCAACGCCACCTCTGAAGTCCCACGTAACTTCAGAATTCAATTTGTCGGGCCCAATTCTGCAACAACCAAAGCAGTTAGAAAGCACACCTGAAAACCAATCAATAAGAATGATTCCACCCTCTGCACCAAGAACAAAAATGAAATCTACAAAGAGATTTGGAAATTTAGCCACACATGATTTGAGTTTATCTCCTGGGTAACTTTCATTGTTTCATTTTCTCTCTCTTTTTCATTCTTTCTCATTCTCTCTCCCTCACTCTCTGTATCTCTCTCTCTCTCTCTCTCTCTCTCTCTCTCTCTCTCT